>OX393550.1:43944429-44194429 GCA_947650365.1 Chamaelirium japonicum
TCCGACGAAGCCTCAGCGACTGTTGACGTTGACGCCGGTCCGACGAACCCTCGACGACGATTGATCGTGACAAACCCTCGACGACGAACCCTCGACGACGCAGCCTCGGCGAAACCAAGTTACCCAGCCACGACGACGCAGCCGGTTGAGTTGGAGGTTGTCGGACGCAGCCTCAACGAAGGTTGTTCGTGACGAAAACAAGACGAAAGGCTCGATTTTCTCTCAAAACTCGTAAGAAACCAAGTTACCCAGCCGCGATAGGTTTTTACAGTGGTAAGGGTCAATATGTCTTTTTACCTGTTTAGTGTCACCGTGCGACCTGTTTCCCACGTGCCGGTGGCCATTTTCGTGCAAATTTTTTGACGGGGTCCATTCTCAACAATAGTTGAGAGTTGGTGGCCATTTCGGTAAAAACCTCAAGAATCTAACCCCAGCATATACATCATACAAGCAGAGCTTAGATGTCTTCCAATCGGTAGGCCCCGGTCAGTGGGCCCTATACTCATGACAGTCCCATGCAGTCGGCTGGAGTATGATTGACTTTGGAGTCGTCGGTCATCGGTGTGGCTGTGATGCACTCCGGACCCACGGACATCGTGATCTGGCATCATATCACAGTCGTCTGATGGCTACGGGTGGGAGGTAAATGCGATCTCCGGTTGGGCTGGTGCGTTGCACGTCTGTGATCTGGTTTCTATCGGATGGCGTTCAATTCACGAACGCTCATCATAGACAGGAGCAATGCTATTCAGCCTCCTCCCATTTTGTCCTCCAGGCAAAGGGACGGCTACGATCAGCTGCCACGTCAGGGTGGACCAGTCCGGGATGACAAAATGGGAGACCGAATAGCATTTTCCCACCAACAGTGACTGCCTACTGGCCCAATCCGCCCTTTTAAGTGTCGGATGAGTCTGTTCTCTCCTCTCGTCTGTAATCTCACTAGTGCATGCTTGTGTCTGTCAGCATTGCAGTGGACCGTCTTCGGCGGTAACACACCTATCGGCACTACAACGGGCCGTCTTCGGCGTCAAGACACCCTCTGACACTGCAGCGGAATCATGAAATGTGGCTCGATATGGGCGACTGGATGATCGGAGAGAGAGAGAGAGAGAGGAGGGATTTTGTTAAGACAGCGTTTGTTTTTGTCCTTGTCAGCTTTCGTTCTGTCTAGTCAGCACAAAACCGACGTCCCATGTTATATAGATGTCCAGAGAGAGAGAGAGAGCTGATTGGATTTGATACAACTTCGACGGTTAGAGATGGAGCGAGTGCATCAATATTCGCACTCTTTCTATAACGGTCGTCTCGGTTCTTCTATACACCGCATGGACAATGAAGAAGAGGAGGATGGCTGGGCCCAGCTCAACCCCCCCGGCCCAATCAGCCTGCTGCTGCTCGGCAGCCTCCCGTTCCTCTCGCCGGAACTCCACCGCAGCTTTACCAGGCTTGCCCGTGCCCACGGCCCCATGCTCGGCCTCCGCCTCGGCACCAAGCGCTACGTCGTCCTCACCTCACCCTCCACCGCGTGGGAGGTGCTCAAGGACCACGACGCCATCTTCACCAACCACGACCTATCGGCCACCACCCTCATCTGCACGTACGTACGGCAGCCTCGACATGCTGTGGGCCCCCTACGGCCCCCACTGGCACATGGTCCGCAAGGTCAGCGTGTGGGAGCTTGTAATGCCCAAATACTCCAGAATTGACTTTTGTTAAGGGCACCATGTCTTTTATTATTATAATATTACTAATAGTTAAAATTTGTTTCTGTTTGACTATTTTGGTTGTACAAGTGTTGTGTTGTAACATTCGCCCCAAACACACAAGATATTGTCCGCTTTGTCCGTACCCGCACGAGAACTTCCCAGGGTGGTCACCCATCCTAGTACTACACTCGCCCGAGCATGCTTAACTACGGAGTTCTTACGAAATCCGTAGTGGCGCACGGTTTTAAAATACGTCTACTATGTTTGGGAGGAGAAATTATATAAGTCGATCATGATCTCCTTCTCTCCAGGTGATGTGGGGCTAACTCATGGCCTTGTACACCTCACCTCACCTCGCCCATCTTGGCATTCCCGCCTCAGGAGTCTTGGCTCTTGGCTATTGGCCTATTGGATCTTGGTCGTCACAATCCACCCGCCTTAGGGCTACACGTCCTCGTGTAGGGTTAGACCCCCCCATAGTGAGGAGAACCGGCTCTGATACCATTTTGTAACATCCGCCCCAAATGCACAAGATGCCCGAGCACGCTTAACTACAGAGTTCTTACGAAATCCGTAGTGGCGCACGGTTTAAAACGCGTCTACTATGTTTGGGAGGGGAAATTATATATATTAGATGTAGTGTGTTAGTATTCTATTAGTCCCACCTCGGTTGTGGTAACATAATGGTGTGAGTTCTCTCTCTATATAAAGAGAGGTAGTCTTTTGTAATGTAACATGATCAATGAGATAATACAAGGAGATAATCTCCCCAATCCCATTCTCTCTCCCCCTCTCTTCGTAACATGGTATCAGAGCCAACCTTCTTGGCCTAGCGTTTTAAAAATCCTTCTCTAGCCCCGGCCTCCCTGATCGCCGTCGGCAACCTCGGGGAGGCCAGGCATAATAAAATTTTGTTTTTCCTCACCTATGCGAGCGAGTCCGGCCCTGCGCAGCCCCTCATCTCGCGCCCGCCGCCTGGCCCTGAGCCCGTCATCTCGCGGCCGCCATTCTCCGCGCCGGCCACGGCCGGCCTAGAACCTCTCCTCCGCGCTCTACAAGGTCGACGGCTGGGGGCGCGCGCTACTTCTCCGTCAACGCCTCCGGCAACATCTTCGTCTGCCCGCACGGCTCTGCCACCCTCTCCCACCAGGAGATCGATCTACTGAAGGTCGTGAGGAAGGCCTCAGATCCGAAATCCTCGGGAGGGATCGGTCTCCAGCTCCCCCTAATCATCCGCTTCCTCGACGTGCTCAAGAACCGCCTCCGGCGGCGACGGCAAGGCGGTCTACGATGCCGGCGTGGCCTGCTGCCCCGTGGCGCGCCCGAGGGGCAAGGTGGTGGCTGGGATTCACACCTTCGACAGAAGCGGCACGGCACAGATAGTGGGGGCGGTAGAGCTGGGCGGCGGGCGGTACTGGTTTGCTGGGTCATCGCGGGCTTCTCCGGCTGCTCCTCACCCGAGACCTACGCCCGCGTCTTCTCCGGCTGCTCCTGGCCTGCCGAGACGCCGGCCCTGCGCACGTCCGCCGCCCCGGTTGTGGTAACATAATGCTGCACATTCCTCTCCAGCCGGATCGAGCCGTCTGCAGCTGGCGAGATCGCCGGAGCCCAGCAGGGGACCGCCGGCCCGCCCATGCCCTGCTTCCCGGCTGCCCGGATCTGCCTCGCCGTCTCTGCCTCGAGCTTCAGCCGGCCACGTGACGCCCGGATCCCTTCTCTCCCGACCGAACTTCTCTCTCTCCGATCGGATCTCACCTCCTTTCTCTCCTCCATTGTCTCTCTCTTTCCTTATCTCCTCTCCTAAAAACCAGTAAAACCTATTTTATTCCTTTAAAACCGATCACAGCCCACCTATTTTATTCCCCTTCTCTCTCTAGTTTGATCACAACCGTTCATGTGTCATCCGAGCATTCCCTCTTTTATACCCCTTCTCCCTATAGTCGTTCACAGCCATTCGATTTGCATCGGATGGCTGTACTTTAAGATTTTTGCACCTGTGCTTTCTACCGGACTGCCGGCTCTGATCTGTTGCATCGGATGGCTCTACACCTGATCCGACCCGGTAATCCTCTTTTGAGTTTGAGCCTGACGCTGCACTATGCCCTACACCCGATCTGACCCGGCATAGCCCTTGCACCCGCTCCGACCCTCGTGCACTTTGACTCGTTGCGCACTCTCTGCGACCCTGCATTCGAGCTGCCGCTCCACCTCTTGTGCCCACGTCCTGTCTCCGGCACAGTAGCACGGGGGGCCATATCTGGCGCTCCCGGCCATCCCCTCGCCGCTTGCACTCTCCTTACGCCCTGCACTCTGTCAGTCAGCCCGCTGCGCCTTGCGTTATATCGATTCGCTTGCCCCATCGCCTCGCTCTGTGCCCTTACGCCTTGGTATTTTTGCGCTCTGCGCCCTACCGATCCGCCTTGCACCTTTTGGATCCTTTCTAGTTCCGGTCACACTTGTGTTGTGCCGGCTTTTGATCCTCTCTAGTTCCGGACACACTTGTTTTGTGCCGGCTTTTGGATCCTTTCTCGTCCCGGTCACACTTATCTTGTGCCGGCTTTTAGATCCTTTCTAGTTCCGGTCACACTTGTTTTGTGCTGGCTTTTGGATCTTTTCTCGTTCCGGTCATACTTGTCTTGTGCCGGCTTTTAGATCCTCTCTAGTTCCGGTCACACTTGTTTTGTGCCAGCTTTTGGATCTTTTCTCGTTCCGGTCACACTTGTTTTGTGCCGGCTTTTAGATCCTTTCTAGTTCCGGTCACACTTGTTTTTGTGCCGGCTTTTGGATCTTTTCTCGTTCCGGTCACACTTGTCTTGTGCCGGCTTTTGATCCTCTTTAGTCCCGGTCACACTTGTTTTGTGCTGGCTTTTGGATCCTCTCTTGTTCCGGTCACACTTGTCTTGTGCCGGCTTTTGGATCCACTCTCGTTCCGGACATTCTTGCACCGACTTTCGGATCCTCTTCCTTTCCTTGGTCTTGCGACCCTACCAGAGCTACGACTCTTCATCTTCTCCTTTTTTTTCTTTGTCTGTGATGATTGAGATCTTCTAAGAGGTGTCAAGTACTTGCTTTGGCCGGGTACTTGCCTCTTTTGTGGTCTCACGCATTCACATCTTTTCTTAGCCGCTCTCTCTCCTTTCAGCCTCCATTATTGCCGGCTTCCATCACCGTTGGCTTCCTTCGCTCCGATCCTTAGTGATCATTGCCAATTCCCCCGGCTGACCTGCTTACAGGTTGACCGGGTTCCCCCGGTTGTCCTGCTTGCAGGTCAATCGGGTTTCCAGGACGACTTGCTTGCAGGTCGTCCTGGCACTATCTTTACTTTTCAGCATAAAAAAAAGGGTTATTTTATGTACTTTTTTTCTTTTTTCTTTCTTTCTCCTTCCTTTTATTAAGCAAACTGATGTCGGTTTATACCTTACATCAGTTTGACGGGGGGTATTAGATGTAGTGTGCAATGGTTTCAAAACCGGACCGGACCGGCCGGTTGAACCGGAATGAATCGAAACCGGTTAAATATACGGGCTGATTTAAACACCAGACCCGGTGTTGGCTTTGACCCGGCTATAAGTCGTTGAACCGGTCGACCCGGACACGAAACCGTCGACCCGTTAAAACCGGGAACGGTTTTTGGAACAGGATCTCAAAACTCAAAAGTCAAAATATCCCGCTGGGCTCTCGCCGCTCGTGATCTCCCGTACGACTCGTTAGGAAAAAAAGCCGAGACTCTCGCCACTCGTGATCTCCCGTATGACTCGTTAGGAAAAAAAAAATCTGTGTGGTGAGTCTGGTGACTGCGGCTTACCAAAAAAAAAAAAAGTCTGGTGACTGCGGTCTGTCCGGCTTCAAGTCGAGCGACTCGAGCGTCGAGGTCCTTGGTGGAACTGTGGAAGACTCCATTGCCCTATCATCTGCCCGAGGCCCAGAGTCTACAGTCCTACTGCCATCCATAGCATCATCCTCATAGATCATAGATTCAAAGGTCCATATATTCTTCTTTTCTTTTAAATCTTGATAGTTGTACAATGAGATCAGAAAAGCTGTTCTTTGTTTTTTTTTTTGAGGAATAAAAAGTAGTCCTTTGTTTAATCCATGATTTGGATTGTTTTAAGCGCTCCCTAAACTCATGTATGCCCTCTACCAAGGGATTCCTGTACGACATCTTTGGTTCCAAGTTGAGGTTTTTTTTTTTTTTGCCTTTTTTGGGTTCAGGTATTACGGCTTCAAACGATTGTTTGAAAGTTTTTTTGGTTTTGAGACCTTTGAACGTCGGGCATTGGGTTGGGTCTATATGTGTCCAATTCTTTTAATGAATGCAATGTTTTTAGAGGGTTTTTATGGCCAAACGACTCTTTGAGGGTTTTTTCATTTTTGGGTTCAGGTATACGGCTTTGAGCGATCGCCGATTGTTTGGAAGTTTCTTTGGTTTTGAGACCTTCGATCGTTGGACGTTAGAGATTGGCTTTGGGAGTCTATTGAGTCGTGGTTTTCAAGCAAATTTTACTCTCAATCAGGCATTTCTCTCTCTTCTCTATCCTATTTTTGTTTTGATTTTAGTTGATGCAAATTTTTTTCTTCTTCTTCAAGTTAGTATTTTCAATTTCTTTTTATAGATGTGCTCATTGTGACAATGAGTGTTGGTACTTGATAATGACTATTTTGATAAGTTGATAGCAATATTAATGCAGTCGTGTGACTTGTCCCACTGTTATTGGCAATTAAAATATTGGTTTATAAATATTATTGCAGGTGTCAAGCGATTGTACTAAATCAGTGAACTACAACAATGTCATCATCTGGACAAAATTCTATAGCGGGATCTGCAACGCTTTCTGTTCGAGGAAAAATGGATCCAGCATGGCAGCATGATCCTCGTGGTGGTAAAAAGACATTCATGTGCTTATACTGTAAAAAGACTATTAAAGGTGGAGGGATAAATAGGATGAAACAACATTTGGCTGGAAGAAGAGGCGAGATTGGGCTTTGCAAAAGTGTTCCTCATGATGTTCGATATCAAATGGAAGAATCCTTAAAATCCATTATTGAGAAGAAGCAACAGGGTCAAGAAATATTTGAAAGCCAGAATCCATATGATCTTGCAGGATCCCAAATGGAGGGTGATATGCAAGAGGACGACATTCAAGAGATATCTGGTCTTGCAAATAAAGACATCTCATTCAATGAAAGTAGTGGTAGAGGTAGTCAAAGTTGTATGCCAATGGCACAAAAGGGAAAGCGTAAGGCACATATTGGAATAGGTTCATATTTTGCTCCAAGGTCAACACCAGGATCCCAACCCTCCATTAAGAGTGCTCTAGCTGGAAAAGAAGCTGTATGGAGAGCAAATATGGCTGTTGCTAGGTTTGTGTTCGATACTTGTATACCAATTAATGCTTTGAACTCAATTTATTTTCAGCCTATGTTGGATGCTGTGAATGCAATTGGTCCAGGATATAAGGGTCCTTCTTATCATGATATGCGGATTTCTTTGTTGAGGGACTGTAAGAAGGAAGTTCAATTATTTGTTGATTCGTTTAGAAGTGTTTGGGCAGAAACTGGGTGCACGATAATGGCCGATGGGTGGACTGATAGTAGACAACGAACATTGATTAATTTTATGGTGTATTATCCTCGAGGTATTGTCTTTGTAAAATCTGTTGATGCTTCTGATGTGGTGAAAACGGCAGAAAATTTATTCAAGTTATTTAAGGAAATTGTTGAATGGGTGGGTGCACCTAATGTTATCCATATGGTGACCGATAATGCAGCTAATTATGTATCTGCGGGAAGAATGCTAAATGAGGCTTATAGAACTATTAATTGGTCACCTTGTGCAGCTTATTGTTTGAATTTGATTCTAGGTGATAGTGCAAAGATGGAACATGTTGCTGATATTGCTAAACGCGCCTCGAAGGTAACAAAATTTGTCTATAATCATGCATATCTTTTATCTTGGTTAAGGAAGAGATCGAATTGGACAGAGATTGTGCGACCTGGAATGACTCGGTTTGCTACAACTTTTATTGCGTTGCATAGTGTTTATCAACACATGCATGACTTGCAAGCTTTGGTGACTAGTAAGGATTATGTGGACTCTAGATATTCTAGAGATAAAAAATTGAAAGATATTGTTGCTATTATTTTGGATAAAAAGTTTTGGACAGATTGCTCAATTATTGTGAAGATTGTGGAACCACTTATGCGTTTACTAAGAATTGTGGATTCAGATGAGAAACCTGCAATGGGATATCTCTATGAAGGCATGCTTAGGGTACGATTTGGAATTAAGCAAATCTTCATGAATAAGAAGAGATTATACAAGCCATACACAAAGATAATAAAAGATCGTTGGGATAGGCAATTACGTCAAAGTATTCATGCTGCAGCTTATTGGTTGAACCCAATGTTTCAATATAATCAAGTATCATTCTTCACTTTCAAACCAGAGGTCATGGCGGGTCTTCTTGATGTTATTAAGGCTAAAGCTACATGCAGCAAGACAAAGTTATTATCAGAGACGAGATTTTTTCGGGATCGTTTAGAGAGTTTCAGCCGCGAGCTTGCTCTTAGTACTTGCAAGACCACACGACCTGGTAAAATTTAATTGGTTATTTAATTATTTAGTATGATAATGACTTTAATTGATAGCATTAATATTATATTAACTTGGTCTTTTTTTTCTTCTATTTATGAACATTAAAGATGAATGGTGGAGATTGTTTAGACACAGTGCTCCTAATTTACAGAAGTTAGTAATTCGACTTCTTAGTCAGACATGTAGTTCTTCTGGATGCGAACGTAATTGGAGCATCTTTGAACGCATCCATACCAAAAAGAGGAATAGATTAGAGCATCAAAGGCTCAACGATCTTGTATATGTGCATTATAACTTGCGTTTGAAGAATAGGTATTATGATACTATATTATTTATTTTTATGTCATTTTCTTTATTGTGGACTTTTAATGCTATAAATATTGATTTATTTCAGAAATAGTTACAAGAAAAGAACATATGATCCAGTTGACTACGAGAGCATTGACTATACAGAATTTTGGATAGCTGAAGAAGAAGATAATGAGTGACAAGAGCCTTCACTTGATTTGGATGAACTTGAGAAATTGTTATATGAAGAAGGGGCAATTCCAAGAAGTGAACGACAAGGTTAGCAACTTAGATTATGTAAATTGCATTAATAGATGATTCAAAAACTAACTTTGTATTATTTTTTTATAAAATTTTGTAGATGATGATACTTCTGACTTCATAAATGTTGAAGAAGGGATGGATTTGGGTGTTTTTGGAGATGAGAGTGGTTACGATGATGTAGAATGGAGGAATAATGCAGATTCTGATGTTGATTGGCTCACCAAACATCTAACACCAGGGGCATAAACATCGATGAATTGGCGATGGTTGATCGGCTCTTTGGTGTGGGATGTGAACACACGAAGTTGAAAATTTTAAAACTGTTGATTTTATCTTGTTTTTATTTGTCAACATCCTTTTAAACTTATGATTTGGTCTGGATTATGTTCTTAGTTTATTAGTGCAACTTTAAAATTTGTGTTATGTAGTTTTTTAAATAGCTTACTACTTTGTTATTAGTTGTTAAATTATTGATTGAAGATTGAGTATTGATTCTTGATTGTTGATATGAGTCTATTGTTTAGATAGACTATTGTGTATTGATTCTTGAATGATTAAATCTATTGAGTAATGACGGAAAGTTTGTAATTAAATATTGAACTTCTGTGATTTATCTGTCGGGTGAGCGGAATGACATGGTATCCATTATCCAACTGTGCATTGCACGGTATTGGTAACTACTCTCTTTTTTATCCCTTCTTGAGACTAGTTTTCTATATATTTATATTTTTTAATTATAAATATAATATGTATATGATATTATGATGACATCACGGTTCAACCACGGTTCAACCATGGATGATATTATGATGACATCACGGTTCAACCACGGTTCAACCATGGATGACCCGACGGTTGAACCGTTAACCCGTGACCCGGTCTTATTTCCGGTTCAATCAACGGTCTGGGTTTAAAAACATTGGTAGTGTGTTAGTATTCTATTAGTCCCACCTCGGTTGTGATAACATAATGGTGTGAGTTCTCTCTCTATATAAAGAGAGGTAGTCTTTTGTAATGTAACGTGATCAATGAGATAATACAAGGAGATTTTCTCCCCAATCCCATTCTCTCTCCCCCTCTCTTCGTAACAATATAAGTAGCTCAGGATCTTCTTCTCTCCAGCCGATGTGGGGCTAACTCATGACCTTGTACACCTCACCTCATCCATCTTGGCATTCCCGCCTCAGGAGTCTTGGCTCTTGGCTATTGGCCTATTGGATCTTGGTCGTCACATGTGTTGAATCGAGTTCAAGTTGGACCGGACCGGAGGCCCAAGTCGTGAGGCGATGTGGTGTTGGCCGAGTGATTGTGCATGTGTGTGTGTGCGCGCGCGCGCGCGTGTGCGCGAGTGCACGCGGGTATTGATCGTGGAGTAGAGCACGAGTATATTATTTAATAATTAATTATTTATTTATTTCAACCTAGGATTACCCTAGAAACGACCCGTCGTCAAATTACACAAGTTGCGGAGCCCAACTAGCTCGTTGATGTAAGGCCAATGGGTTTCCCGACTTACTGATCTGACTCGATTGGATCGTCTCAATCCTCAAAACCCATGACCGACACCCTATGGCTCCACTCCGGTATTCCCCTTGATCTTGGTCGTTGGATTGTGATCTAACGCACCCAATCATCTATTGTTTTCTCTCTAGTTTTCTCTTAGTCATTCGATCTAAATCTAAGAGACCCTCTACTCTTTCCTTCCTTGGCCACCGGATCTTGATCCAATGCACCAAGAAACCCCACCACACCCCTTAAAAAAAAAAAAGAATTTGTAATAAAACCTAAAAGTAAAACCCAAAACCCGAACCCAGCCCAAACCCAACCCAACCCCATCTCTCTCTCTCTCTCTCTCTCTCTCTCTCTCTCTCTACCGCTCAACTCTCTCCCTGTCACCCGATCTCTCTCTTCTCTCTCCCGGATTTCTCCCATCTCTCTCGGATCTCTCTCCTCTCTTGGATCCATCATCTCCCCAAACCTAACCCGATCCCATCCCGCCCCCTCTCTCTCACATCCCGTCACCCCCTGCTCTCCCCTCACCTCCCCCTCTTCGCCCTGCTCTCCCCTCACCTCCCCCTCACCTGTGCTGCTCTCCCCTCACCCTGATCCCTGAAAACCCAACCCCCAAATCAGCCCGTACCCGACCGCCGCTCCTCCCCTCCTTCAAAAGCCCGACCCCTTCGTCCCCCTCCTCAGTCCGACCCCATTTTTCCTCCGATCTCTCTCTCCTTCCCTTGATCTCCCTCCCTCCAGATCTCCCCGTCCCTCTCTCTAAGGTGGCTGCGTGGCAGCCAAAGCAAGTAGCAAGGAAGGACGGCCGGAGCAAGAAGCACGGAGGTGGAGTTGATCGATGACGAAGAAGGTGGCTAAGCCGCTGTCGAAAAAAGAAAATTCGACCAGGTCAGACCCCCTCCTTCCGCTCTTCTTTCATGGGTTCTGTTGAGACCAGCTCGTCCCCTCCCCTGCAGATGCTTTCGAGCCGGCAAGGTTCGGCCCAACCAAACCCGGTCCTCCACCGACCACCCTTTTTGTGTCCCCGTGCCGTGCTGTAATGGCTGTCAGTAGACTGGCCATCGGTGGCCAGGTAATAAGTGACTCCGACCACCCTCGGTCTAGCACCACCCCGTGCTTAGGCACTAGTCGTGCCGACCCTCTGGTGACCCTTTTTGCTGTGGTCATTCTTGGATTTTGGACCAACGACGGAGCTGCCCGATGGTAACCGATTACCATCACATAGCACCCTGTGATGTTGGCCAACCCTATCCCTCCCATCGCTACGGCTATTGTGCCTTGCGATCAGTGGCCGAGAAACCCATTCAACATTCAATTTAGTATTTTTCCCTCTGTCAGTCGTGGCCGAGCACCTGAAGTCAAAAACCTTGGTTAGGACTGTTATCTTCCTCTTTTCCTTATTATATTGTTGGTAACAGATCCGATGATTGATTCGCCAAGTCATAACCCGATCACTGACCTTCACAGCCATGTGATGTATAAGTCTCAACCTTTGGCCCTCGAGAACCCTGACGAGATGATCATAACCAGTCTCAAACCATGTCATGTTGATCTATCGCCGATGCAGTTTCGATTGCCTAGGAAGAGTAGGGTCATGGAATGCTTTGTGTAGCCGTGTGCGCACGCAATTGACTCTATGGCAATGGTAATACCAACGACTCTATAGAAGCCAAAAACAACAATTGGGATTTGACCAACGTGACTCTAGGTCACTAAAGGTCTCCCTTTAGCGGTTTGATTTGTAGGAAGATATAAGGACTAATTATGCTGGACTAGGATAAACCCACGTGCCGAATTAATGACACCTTTATACCCTGCGATAGCGGCTTCTACCCCCTTGTGAACCAACTTTGCAAATTCCGACCGGGTGAGACGCAATGCTTGTCGCTAACCCGAGCGAGGGCTCAGTAAGGCTTGTCAGATTTCCACCACATTAAATCGACCAATCGAACCTGACTTTGACCTGAACCCATACCTTGGTAGTAAGGCCGAAGGCTCTTCGGAGCACAAGGCACGTTAGTAGTAGTGCCCAACGCGGATGCGACCGTTTAGATGGAACAGTACAGTTGAGCCATAGTACGACCCTCGGCATCAACAATGCCGACCGATTGAGATTACACCATTAGAGGCATCGTTTTGCGTGCCAGTAGACCTATGTTCGATGACGTCAAAATTCCCTTGACTCAGCCAACCAAGGTCTAAACCAACGATAATTAGTAGCACTCAATAATCATAGGCCGTTGTGTGAACTTGGCAGTTCGTGACTGTGGCGATCAAGCTTTAGACGGAGCGAAGATGGATAAGGAGCAATTAACGGGAGTTTGTGCGCGATCGACAACCAGGTGACATCTATTTTCCTTGTCGTGGTCTTTGA
Source organism: Chamaelirium japonicum (assembly GCA_947650365.1). NCBI lineage: Eukaryota > Viridiplantae > Streptophyta > Magnoliopsida > Liliales > Melanthiaceae > Chamaelirium > Chamaelirium japonicum. The sequence goes on from OX393550.1 coordinate 43,957,169, forward strand.
TAGTGGAAAATGAGAACTAGGGTAGGTGTCCATGACACTGCATGCGGGTCCCGCTGGGCATCTCCGTATGTGGTCAAGTGGACCCTCCTTACATGCAGAGTCGCGAGTCCGGCGACGCATGCTTTAAAATATTATTAAAATAAGCATGCTTTAAAATATTAATAAAATAATCATGCTTTAAAATATTAGTAAAATAATCATAAATATTGCATGGACACCATAATTAAGCATTCCCTTAAATTAAATTATAATTTAAAAAAAATAATAATTAATGGTAAGTATGGCCGCACCCTTCCGGTAGGAGTGTGGGGATCATACCTAAACTGAGTCCCAGGAAAGTGTTTATTTTATTATATATCATGTGATGCATGGGCTGTGAGTGCGGTGCGAATCCCGGTGAAAAATATAGAAACTGATTTATTCTGTTTAGTATTTTCGGTAACTGTGTGATAGACTATCTTGTAAGAAGATTGGGATTCCGTGCGCGCAAGGGCCGTAAACTACCCTGCGCTCACAGCTGAAGATCAGTAGGCTAAGGGGTCACGGACAAGGGTTGTGGTAAAGCCAATAGGAGGTGCCCTCGAGTAGGAATTGGCCTAGCAATTCCTGTCCCGGGGTAGTTGAAGACCCTAAAGAAAGCAAGTTAGGCGGTAGAGCTTCACCGTGAAAGACGGAAAACCCCTTATGATCATATGAATGATTTTCTGCATGGTGTTGGTGGGTGCACAGCGAAAGAGTTGGCCCTCTACATCGAGATAAAAGGCCCTATAGTAATGCCTGACCGGGGGCAGAATGAACAAAATATCCGGGGTTCATATTAGGATAGATGTTTTATATGATTGCTAATTAATTATGGAATCTTAATGTTGGATTATGGAATTATAAAGCGTGATAATCTAGTGACATCTAGATGGTCATTTTATTTAATTTATTCATTGATACTAAAGAATATTGAATAAACTTTATGTTAGATAATCTAGTGACAATAGGTATTGCATGAGAAAATAGACTGCTGATAGGATTAGGTTATTCTTCTATAAATATTAATATTATGTACTATGACTGCTAATTTTAATTCAATTAAATCGGTTATCTCATATTATTAAAGACTATTAAGATGCCACTAGTCATTAATTTGGCTAATCTCCCAATTTTTCATTTGGGGCTACTCTTTCCCACGAGTAGACTCTCCTGCAGGTACGGAGGTTCAGGAGTAGCAGTGGGAGGCTCGAGACGGAGTTAAGGTTGCGGTAGTGTCATATCTTCAGTTTGTTGTCGTGTCTTTTTATGTATGGCTATGTAATCGATGGGACTAGTATAAGAATCATTTAGTCTAAGTTTAATGGTAATGATACAACTATAACTTTTTTGGGTAGTCCTCTACTCAAGGCCCCAAGCTTAGGTTAGATCATAATGAAAATATAAGAAAAATAACTGACCTAATTGACTAGCCTAATAGATAGAATCTCTAAAACAGTGCACCGAGTGCTAGAGAGCGGTTGAGGCTACTCGGCTCGCCGTCGGAGGCTTGAGCCTCGTGCTCCCTTAGAGGGACTCCTGTCAGCAGGTAGTGACGCCGACAGGCCACACATGCTGAGAGGATAGCCTAGTTGAAGGTCGAGCGTGATCATCTCTGTCTTTCTGCTTCCTTTTAAATAGAAATATATTTTCACAAAAAACAAGTTTTATAATATTCTGTGTTTCTCCCTCCTCCTTCATTTATGAGAGAGCCACAGTCCTGTGAGAAACCCTTTTTGGAGTAGATAATTGACCAAACCCTAAACCCCTTGGTTTTTCTCACCTCACACCCCAGGGATCGGTTCTAGATTTCTGGGGCGTGACAGAGCTGCTCAGCGCCGCGAGCATTGAGTCCCTCTGCCCGATGCGGAGGTGGGCGGGGTGACATCAACGGCGGGAGGTGATTACCGGTGGTCGGCAGCGACGACGGCGCCCACATTAATGGGCGTCGGTGGCCACAGTGAAAGGCGCCCACAGTGATGGTCGACGGTGGCGGGTGGACAACGATGACGCTCATAGTGAAAGGCAACAGCGCTGACAGTGATGGGCGACGGTGCCCACAATGATAGACGCTGCGCCTTTTACTGTGGGCGTCGTCGTCGTTCGCCCGTCGCCTTTTACTGTGGACGTCGATGCCTTTCACTGTGGGAAACCGTCGGCGGGCAATCGGTGATCGGTGGGGGTGGTGGTCGCCGACGACAGCGGCGGGTGGTGGCCAACGGGGTGGCATCGGCGGCGGGAGTGGCTCGCCGGTGGTGAAAGACACCCACAGTGATGATCACCGATGGCTGGCGGACGACGACGACCCACAGTGATGGGCGTCGGCGCCTTTCATTGAAAGCCACTGGTGCCTTCCACTGCGGGCCGCGGTAGAATGTGCTGGGTGGTGGTCGATGGGGTTGTGGGTGATAGCCAATGGGGCAGCGAGGGTGATGACTAGCGGCGATGGTGGTGGGTGGTGGCCGATGAGGCGTCAACCATGCCAAACTTGCCTCCGACTCTTATTTCTTTCACTGTTTTTACATTACATACATCCAATCTTCCATTAAAAACTACCAGAGGTATTGACTTCACTTTATCCTCATCGATCTCTAAATGATCTTGTAGAGGATTACCCGAGGATCGCAATACCTCCAGAAACACTAAATTCTAATGAAAAATGAAGAAGGAACATCGTGCCGAACTCTCATTTCTTACCGCCTACGTACCACCGCCACCGGCCACCGTCCGCTCACCACTGGCTCAACGGTAAAAACTTACTAAATACTTTGCGCTATGTAAGGACGTCGGGGATGAAAAATGAGAAGATGGTCATACTTTTTATTTATTTTGTTTAATTGTAAGGGTAAAATGGTCACAAAAATGTAACAGTTGTTCGGAAGTGACATTTGGCACATGTTGAGGGCTAGAAAATTAATGCAAAAAAGCAACCGGGTCTACTCCTAACAATACGACAGAGTTTGGGGGCATTTTGAAAAAAACCTCAATAAAGGAAAGTAGTGGATGCAATCACACAATCTGAGAAAAATAAAAAAAAAGACATATTTAATAAGGTTCGACAATTTATAGGATAACAAGAGGTGGCAGCAAAAGCATTATTCTTCCTGCCTCCACAAAATGGGGCACAAGATCACTTACATTATTAACATAAGATAGTGGAGAAGGAAGTCAAGCATGCCAAAAAGAACCCAAATCTTTTGTTTTTGTTTTATTTCTTTGCCCCATCGTCTGCCTCCCATATCATAGACATCCATTGCACCTATATTCGATCGGTGCATCGCACTCACCTCAACTGACAGGCAAAAGGACGGTAATGATCAGGTACAAACTGATGCATATGTCGTTGGGCAAATCTGAGTTGTTTCTTGGCTTGCCAATTGGGATTGGGTGCGATGCACCGATCGGGTATGGATACATCAGACGGTTGTAACTTGGGAGGCAGCCTATGGGGTATAGAAACAAGACTAAGGATTTGGATTCTGCCAAAAAGGATGCTGAAGTCACAATCAAAGCATCAAAGTTAAAAGGTGCTTTGTTCGGTTGTTCTGTTGTATCATTTGTCGTATTAGAAGCAAGAATCTAACCCCAGCATATACATCATATAAGGGTCTGTTTGGTTGGAGGGAGTTGAACTGGCGTGTTCCAACTCACGCGTGGGATACAAACGAAATGAGTTGGAACTCCACTTGCAAACTATGGGGTACAAACTCACTTGTTTTCTATACAAACGAAACCCACGGAAGAATTTGAAACTTATCTGATCGGAAGCCTCAGCACGAAACCAAACAGTCGTTTTAGCGGAACACGCGTGAGTTGGAATACGCCGGTTCCAACTCACGCGTGGGATACAAACGGAATGAGTTGGAACTCCACTTAAAAACCGTGGGGTACAAACTCACTCGTTTCCTACACAATCGAAATCCACAGAGGAGTTGAAACTTATCTGTTCGGAAGCCTCCACACGAAACCAAACAGTCGCTTTAGCGGAACACGCGTGAGTTGGAACACGCCGGTTCCAACTCCCTCCAACCAAACAGGCCCTAATAAGAGTTCAGACGACTTCCCTGGTCAGTGGGCCCTACGCTCATCACAGCCACATGCAGTCGGCTGAAGTATGATGGGCTTTGGGGTCGCCGGTCATCGGTGCGGCTGTGGTGCACTCTGCACCCACGGACCAGGCGACCAGATTGTGATCTGGCATCCTATCACAACCGATTGATGGCTGCTGGTGGGAGGTAAATGCGATTCTCCAGTTGGGTTGGTGCATTGGACGGCTGTGATCCGATTTCTATCGAATGGGGCTCAATTCACGAACGCTCATCATAGACAGGAGCAATGCTATTCAGCCTCGTCCCACTTTGTCCTCCCGGCAAAGGGACGGCTCCCGGCAAAGGGACGGCTGCAATCAGCTGCCACGTCAGGGTGGACCGGTCCGGGAGGACAAAATGGGAGGCGGAATAGCATTTTCCCACCAACAGTGACTGCCTGCCTACTGGCCCAATCCGCCCTTTAAGTGTCGGATGAGTCTGTTCTCTCCTCTCGTCTGTAATCTCATGTCCAGAGAGAGAGAGAGAGATGATTGGATTTGATACAACTTCGACGGTTAGAGATGGAGCAAGTGCATCAATATTCGCACTCTCTCTAATAACGGTCGTCTCGGTTCTTCTATACACCGCATGGACGATGAAGAGGAGGGTGGTGGCGGGGCCCAGCTCCCCCCCCGGCCCAATCGGCCTGCCGCTGCTCGGCAGCCTCCCGTTCCTCTCGCCGGAACTCCACCGCAGCTTCGCCGGGCTCGCCCGCGCCCACGGCCCCGTGCTCGGCCTCCGCCTCGGCACCAAGCGCTGCGTCGTCCTCACCTCACCCCCCGCCGCGCGGGAGGTGCTCAAGGACCACGACGCCGTCTTCGCCAACCACGACCCCCCGGCCACCGCCCTCATCTGCACGTACGGCGCCCTCGACATGCTGTGGGCCCCCTACGGCCCCCACTGGCGCATGGTCCGCAAGGTCAGCGTGCGGGAGCTGCTCAGCGCCGCGAGCATCGAGTCCCTCCGCCCGATGCGGCGGCGGGAGGTGCGGCGGGCGGTGGCGTGGGCGCGCTCGAGGGAGGGGGAGGCGGTGGAGGTCCGGGAGCTGGCGTTCGCGACGGCGCTGGGCGTGATGAGGAGCATGCTGTGGGGGGGCGAGGAGGAGGCGGACGAGGAGGAGGGGAAGGGGAGGGAGTTTCGCGAGGTGATCGACGGGATTGTGGAGCTGCTGGGGGCGGCCAACGTGTCGGACTTCTTCCCGGCGCTGGCGCGGTGGGATCTCCAGGGGTTGGGGCGGCGGATGAAGCGGCTGTCGGCGCGGTTCGATCGGCTGTTCGAGTCGATCATGGATATGCAGCGGAGGAGGGCGGGTGGGGCGAAGAGCAAGGATTTCCTGCAGGTGATGCTGGATATCATGGACAGGGGAGACCCGGATGTTCCATTGAGGATGCACCACGTCAAGGCATTACTGCTGGTAAGCCTATTATTGCTCTCTCAATTTGAGGGGTAGCTAATGCTCATCTAAGCATATTGTCAACTAGTGAAATATCTCTAGCTCCTTCCACCAAGGTAGTTGAGATTTTTTTATGGCAACCACATGTCTGACTGGTTAAATAGTACATCTATTGGTTATCGAGGGGTGCCTCGGTTTTCTATAAGAGAAATTTTTTAGTACATCCTGCGCGTGCCATACAATCACGGGGCCCAAGTGGCCCCCAGCACTCTGAGCGTGCTGATCGATAGGCTCTTGGAACAGTGGACCATACTAGGGTATGGTACGCAGGATGTGCTGTAGATTTTTCCTCCTATAAGATGCAGGACTCATCTTTTCTCTTTCCTCTTCCAAAAGAGGATCATAAACCATGGAGTATATATGGAGAGCATATTGTTGGGATTTAATCCCAATTCGACTGGGGATGGGCAAATGGTGTCTTCATATACTCTCTAGTGAAACTCTAGTTACGACCCGGTTTTTGGGGCGTGGGAGTATCTACAAATAGTATCAGAGCCCAGGTTGGCCCAAGCTAAGCCAGTACCGATTGGGGGGAGGGGTTGCCTCCGTCCGCACCCCAGACCTCCTTGAAGGTGCTCGTGCCGCCCGAGCATCATACTAATCCCTCGAACCTACGTGGGGAGGCTAGGGGGTCTATCTTCGCCCCTAGACCTTAGTGGGAGGGGGAGATTTGTTGAGATTTAGTCCCACATCTACTAGGGACAGGCAATTGATGTCTCATATACTCTCTAATGGACCTCCCCTTATGATTCGGGTTTTGGAACGTGAGTGTATGCACATATGCCTACTGAACCAATGCAAACAATATGGATTTGATACAAACACAAAACCAAAAAGAATCAACAAGCAAATTAAACACATATAGAGATAAAAAAAAGCAACATGGAGAGATCCACTATCAATCAAAGAGAGTACCAAAATTCTCTCCAAAATATGTCGAAGATCATCTCAAAGATTCTCTCAAAGAAACTCTAAACTTTTCCTTTTATATAGTAGGAAAAATTTTAATACAAGTTTCACACAAAAACCAAACCTATCGGTCAAACGAATCGAAGTCCCGCAGTGGAATGTTTATATTCCTGCTTGGAAGATCTATCTTCCAATATGATATACTGTACGGAATTAGGAAGATCGATCTTCCATCCAGGAAATATCGAACTTACATGTAGCAATGTGTGGGGTTGCTTCAAACCGAGCCAATATTTTCACAAATCTCCACATTGGCAAGAATTGCAGATCAACACCGAAGTCCTCCAAATGCTCTAAAAAAACTTTCTTTCCAAAAAGAGCAATGCTATCTCCTAACGTGTCTTGTCGGCACCTCCGTAATGATGCCCATCGACACTTCTTCAATGGTACCTGTTAGCACCTCCGCAATGGTTTCCGTCGGCAGCTCTCTAATGGTGCCCATATAGACACATTCGTTCGACATCCATAGATACCTCTGCAAATGGTACCCACCGGCACCCCACCTATGGTCTGATGTCTTATGCACAGGTCAGTTGTGGCCAACCTCATGGACTGGACCCAACGCACATATATTTCCTCTGACAACTTCATTTCGAGTATTATTTGGATATACATTCCAAATCTGGAATTTTGATTCGAGCAATCTAGAATCCCTAAAGAAAGGTGAAGAGTCTGTTTGGATACGATCGGATCCTAAAAGTGTTTCGTCGAAGAACCAAAAATGTGCTCCTAGAAGTCATCTTCTTGAAGGCCAAAATCGATGCTCCAGGCTCTGGAGTCCCATTTTAGATTGTAGAAATTATAGGTTAATTCCAAGAATCCCAGAATCAGAATCCTATCGAAACACCATGGAGATTGTTCCGGAGAAGCAGTTCTATATTTAGAGCAGAATCATGTGGGTCATTACTTATTCAACTCCAATCAGTGCTTCAGGGTTCGGAGCGCCCCTATTCCCCTGGTCTAGGGTTTCGGCAATCTACCAAACTCCTGGCCTCCTCAGTCGCTGTCAACGGCTCCGAGGAGGCCAGGAGTTTGGTATATATGCATGCTTCCCCTTCCCTTTCCTTGTATATAGTATGTTCTTCCTTCCTATCATCGGTGGCTTTCTGTGATCGTCTCTCCATGGGTCGCGCGGACCTCTCCTGCTCGGTTCAACGGCCACTGCTCAATTCCATGGTAGCGGTTTCATGTCGGTTGCAGTCGGAGTGGCAGATCTAGGCCTTGGCCCACTAGTGGCGGATGTTCTGACCTCTAGTCTCAAGATTCCATTCTCTACTCGGTGGGGTAAATCCCAATGGCTCGATGCGGTGACGATTTGATCGACGACAAATCTAGTTTTCGTTTGTTGTACATACACTATAGCCGAGATGCTGGTGATGGGTCTTCCTTTGGAGCAGGTGAAGGTTCGGTTTTTTGTTCGTTTTTTGTTTTGTTTTCTCTTTTTTCAGGGGCCTGGTGCTTCATGTCTTTCGCCTGGTGTGGCAGTGTTGTTTGTGTTGTTGTTTAGAGGACCTTATGCATATATTTGAGTATCTTTGCAACAATGAAATCACTGTAGCAGCTATAGTGATTTCGTTGTGCTTGCTACAGTGAAATTCTTATAGCAAGTACTCAATTTGATAAGAATAGCACTCAATTCAATTAGGTATTATTTGCATATATAATTGAGTACCTTTGCTATATTGGAATCACTGTAGCAACTATAGTGATTTCGCAGTGGCTATTAAAATACATGTTGCTATTGTGAAATTACTGTAGCAATAGTGCTCATATTATAGCAATAGTACTCAATTCAATTGAGTGTCATTTAATTTGTAAGAATTGAGTATCATTGCTATAGTAATTTCACTGTAGGAAAACTATTTTTAGCAGCCACGACGAAATCACTATAGCTGCTTCAATGATTTCACTATAGTTGCTACAGTGAAATCGCTATAGCAACCCATGCCACTATTAAGTAAAAAAAAAAATCATGTGACTATTTCATATGTTGCTATTTATTAAGAGAGTATCTCATGGGTAATTTGGTATTTTATAAAAACAGCTCATACAAAATAGTTGGCAAAGATTCGATTGTGTGCACAAAAACGGGAGTGGATCATGTTTAAAAATGACTTTGGTTTTGTCAATTTATGCTTAACGGAAACTTTTTGTTGCCATGCACCTCATCATGATGTAACATAGCGGATCTATACTTAATTTTTTCCCCAAAAAAACCTTCAACTATATATGATAGGAGTTAAAGTACTGGCATGTAAATAGTGTTAAATCAATAGGCACCGAGAAATATGTTAGATTTTAGGGCAAATTAAAAAAACCTCCCCTCAACTATACACCTCATTTTATATTGGTCACTCAACTTTTTTTTGATCCCTGAACTGTGCTCCATCTGCATTTAGCCTTCTCTGTCAAATTTTATTCCAAAAATATCCCTATCATAGGAAGCATAAATTAAATATTTTAAATCTATCTAGAGTCTTTTTTTGAAATTGATAAGAGTATTTTTGGGATAAAAAGTTGACAGAGGGGGACTAAATGCAGAGGAAACATAGTTCAGGTATCAAATTATTCAAAAAAAAAAAAAAAACTAAGGGACCAATATGAAATGAGATTTATATTTCAGGGGATGTTTTTGTAATTTGCCCTAAATTTTACCCCTGATTCTCTGAATGACTTCCGTCTCCTCCATTTGCTCGTCTGCCGAGTGCAGGACTTAGTAAGTGCAGGGACGGACACCACCACCACCACAGTGGAGTGGGCACTGGCCGAGCTGCTCCATAACCCCGACACAATGAGGAAAGCTCAGGAGGAGCTGGACGCCGTCGTCGGGAAGGACAGAGTCGTGGAAGAGTCCGACGTCCCCCGGCTGGCGTACCTCGACGCGGTGGTGAAGGAGGTCCTCCGCCTCCACCCTCCTGTTCCCCTCCTCATCCCCCACTGCCCGAGCTCGCCCTGCACCGTCGGCGGGTACACGGTCCCGAAGGGCGCCCAGGTCTACATCAACGTGTGGGCCATGCACCGGGACCCTTCCCTCTGGGCGGACCCGTCGGAGTTCCGGCCAGAGAGGTTCCTGGATTCCGGCGAGAAGTACGACTACAGCGGGGGAAACTTCAAGTATCTGCCATTTGGGTCGGGGCGGAGGATGTGCGTCGGCGTCTCGCTTGCGGTGAGGATGATACTGTACATGCTGGCGTCCCTCCTGCATCCCTTCGAGTGGCGACTGCCCGACGGTGTGGACCTCGAGCTCTCGGACAAGTTCGGGATTGTCCTGAAGAAGAAGGAACTGCTCGTCGCGGTACCCACGTCGAGATTGGATAACCCTCAGCTCTATGCTTAAGCCTGTCGAAAAGAAGCCGGTGACTTTGTTCCTTTCATCCGACCTAATTGGTGTGTTTGCATGAAAGATCTAGAGATTGTATATGTTTCATGCACTATGAATGTGCTTCAAAATTATGAAGAAAATATAAGAAAAATTCTACACGAAGTATGCAATCGTCTTTATTATCGAGAATCATTAACTTTGAAAACGATGAACATAGAAAACTTAGACGGAAGCGAAAGGATCAATGCACGTGCCTCCAGCCATTACGTGCCGGATGATGAAGATCTGCAATTATACTTGATGACAAGTTCTTCTTTTAGCGAGTTCCGAACCTCGATGGAGGAAGAAATTGCAAGCAACGAGATCCGATAATAGGCCTTCAACTTCGATTCTTCTTGGCGACCGAAAACCACGTAAAAATCCCATAGAGATCGACGAGACAAGACGAGACGAGAGATCGAAAGCCATAGGATTCTCTCTCTAATGCGATCTAGCAGAGAACGAAATCCCAAGGTGAGGAAGAAGGAGCACCGGACCTCCACTCCTTCTTTTCTTCTTTGCAAAACCGAGAGGATCAAAGGAAGGGGAGGGGGGGCTGCGATTTCCTGCTGCAGTCCTCTCGGCTTTCCTCTCGGAAAAAAGAGAACGGAAGGAAGGAGAAGAGGGGGGGGGGGGGGGGTTGTTCATGTATCAAATGCATGGGTGCTAGACCTTGGAGACATAAATATCTCAAAGTGAATGGGCTGGGAACCTGGGGTTCATGTATCAAATGCATGGATGCTAGAAATTCTGTGAGGGCAGCTAGCAACACCCAAAGTGATCAAAAACTATAGGCTACAGCCATTCACCGTTCAGTGCATTGTGTCTTTTAACCCGAACCGACTCAGCCATTCCCAACCGAACCAACCCGAACCAACTATTAAATTCCTCTTTGGTAATTTCTTTCTAACCAAAACTTAATGAAGGGGGCAACGTGTAGTTTATTAAATAGAGGGGATTTAAGTGATTTTGGGCTAAACTTTAGGGGGGGTAATGTGTATTTTACCCAAAAAATATATGACTAGTATTGGGGGAGCAGTAATAGGATGAACATTTTCTTTTTTGTTGCAATTCTACACTGACTCTCGATACAAATTGAAGTATGTAAGGTTTTGCTTCACAAGTGTATATGAGTCTCACATAGTTGTTCAATTGATTAGAAGGGTGAAGGAAACTTTGAATGGGTAATTTGTCTGACAAAAAAAAGTGGAGTGGCTGCAACTACTAGGGCTGCAACCAAGCCAAGCCGAGCATTTGTCTGTTTCAGCTTGGCTCATTTATTAAACACGCCTAAACTTCAAGGTTGGACTTGGCTTGTTTAATTATTGAACCAAGTCGAGATTTGTTTTGTTTAAGCTTGGCACGTTTATTTAACAAGCCTAAGCTTCTGGCTAGGGTTGACTCAATTCAAAATCTTACAAACTCGAACAATTAATCTTGGCCATAACGAGCTTGTTCTTGAACTCCAGACTCAGTAAAAAACTTTGACTATATATGTTAGGTCTATTCAAGCCTCTTATGAGCCTACCCCTAAACAAGCATGTTTGCGAGCGCAATTTGAGTCAATCTTTGTTCTGTAAGGCATCTTTATCTTGATGTTTTGATTGTGGCTTAGGCACTCCCTTCTGTTTTGGCATGCCTTAACTTTCTTTCACCATCGTCTTATATATTTTATCATGCAAAAGATCTTGTGGTCTATTTTGAGGAGACAGGAAGAATAATACTTGGTCAGAATGATGTGATGTGATACAAAGTCACGATCAGCGAGGAAGGGGTCGCGGGATCAATCCCACTTTGATACCATGTCAAAGATTCTAAGAGAGAGAGAGAGAGAGAGAGAGAGAGTAGGGTTTTGTGGGAGGAGTATTGCTTCTCATTATAGCCAATGGGCCAAATCTATAGGCAAGTACAAGTGAATATATATCCCATACAGTGGAGATGGTGTATATGTTGTGCAATATCACTAATTAACAAGGGGATCCAATGGCTTCATCCTTGGGATTGAATACTTGATCAAAGGTAAAGATCATGGAGTTGATCATGTTGATGATGCTCGAATGTGGGATCAGTTTCCTCTCAAAAATTTTAGAACATCGCGCTTTCCATATGAACCATAGGGTAATGACATATGAGACATAATTTATACTCTTAGTTTTTTTCTTCATCAACTGATCGACCAATCCAATCCAAAATAGGGATGGGGAGATGACGAGAATCTAGGTTGGCAGAGATTAGAGATGTAGCGCCTTCCCAGTTAATTTGGCATAGAGAGAAAGGCTAACAACTTCGACATTTCCAAAGCCAAGGACACCCTAAAGTAGAGGTCGTTGAAAGTGGCTCCAAGATTTGAGGTATAAGTATCGGGTATCTTGCCGAAATCTCCACCAGAAGTCTCGTTGTAGCCAGGAGTTGAGTTTTTTGCAAATGACCTTGGGGTATAAGAGGGTGGACATAAAATAGATGGCTCCCCGAACATTAATCATCTTTTGTTTGCAGATGATCTTTTTATTTTTGGCCTTACTAGGCTTTCGGAATCTTCAAAATCGATACTCGCCTTAAAAAATTTGGTGTTAAAAAATTTTGGTGTTTGGTCAGACCAATATGTCAATTATGATAAGTCGCGGCTACTTCTTCAATTATGAATTTTTTTAATAGAACAATTATGAATTTTGAATTCCGGAAATTACGTCGCTTGTCCCTAGCTTTGCAATAGAGAGTGAGAGAATTTCCATACCCAAAATGAATAGGATTTCCAAACCCTTGTAGGCAAAGGGACGGCTGTGATCATGTGCCACGTCAGGGTGGTCTGGTCCGGGAGGACAAAGTGGGAGGCGGAGTCGAATTTTTGCCCACCTATTGCGACTGCCCGCTGGCCCAATCCACCCTTTACTACGATGAGTCCTCTCGCCTGTAATCTCTTCTACACACACACACACACACACACACACACACAGAGAGAGAGAGAGAGAGAGAGAGAGAGAGAGAGAGAGAGAGAGAGATGATTGGATTAGATACAACTTGGACGGTAAGAGATGGAGCGAGTGCATCAATATTGGCACTCTCTTTAATCATGGTCGTCTCGGTTCTACTATACACCACATGGATGATGAAGGGGAGGAGGGGGGCAGGGCCCAGCTTCCCCCCCGGCCCAATGGGCCTGCCGCTGCTCGGCAGCCTGCCGTTTCTCTCGCCGGAACTCCACCGCTGGTTCGCCGGCCTCGCCCGCGCCCACGGCCCCGTGCTCGGCCTCCGCCTCGGCACCAAGCGCTGCGTCGTCCTCACCTCCCCCTCCGCCGCGCGGGAGGTGCTCAAGGACCACGACGCCGTCTTCGCCAACCACGAACCCCCGGCAACCGCCCTCATCTGCACCTACGGCGCCGTCGACGTACTGTGGTCCCCCAACGGCCCCCACTGGCGCATGGTCCGCAAGATCGTCGTGCGGGAGATGCTCAGCACCACGAGCATCGAGGCCCTCAGCCCGCTGCGGCGGCGGGAGGTGCGGCGGGCGGTGGCGTGGATGCGGTCGAGGGAGGGGGAGGCGGTGGACGTCCGGGAGCTGGTGTTCACGACGGCGCTGGGCGTGATGAGGAGCATGCTGTGGGGGGGAGCGGAGGCGGACGACGAGGAGGGGAGGGAGTTCCGCGAGGTGATCAACGGGATTGTGGAGCTGCTGGGGGCGGCCAACGTGTCGGACTTCTTCCCGGCGCTGGCGCGGTGGGATCTCCAGGGGTTGGGGCGGCGGATGAAGCGGCTGTCGGCGCGGTTCGATCGGCTGTTCGAGTCGATCATGGACATGCAGCGGAGGAGGGCGGGTGGGGCGAAGAGCAAGGATTTCCTGCAGGTGATGCTGGATATCATGGACAGGGGAGACCCGGATGTTCCATTGAGGATGCACCACGTCAAGGCAATATTGATGGTATGCCCATTATCTAATCTTATACTCTACTAGCCTATACTATAGTACTTAGGTAGTAGTCATCAAACAACTAGATGCCACGTGGAGATCTTTTTCCTTCTCTAGGAGCCACGTGGCAGCCTCAAGTGACTCTCTCTCTCTCAAACAACTAGATGCCACGTGGAGATCTTATCCTTCTCTAGGAGCCACGTGGCAACCTCAAGTGACTCTCTCTCTCTCTCTCCGCGCGGGGGGTGTGACTTTTAAGCCCGGGTATAGAACGGGCCAAACAACTTGTATAATACTAAAATGGAAACATATCTCCCGTGTTGTGGGACATGGACCTGTTTAAAAGAGCTTGAATCTTTTTTCCACGAGTGAACACGGCTTTCTCTCGTAAATCCAATTAAAATCCTAATATAAAGATGATAAATACCACATTTAATGATCATTAGGGAAATCATTAGTACTATATCTCTCTCTTTAACAAGTGAATTACACCTCCTACGAGTGAATCACACTCACTCCAGATTGCACCCTTCTATGGACGGTTGAGATATCGTCTTCTTTGGACGACTGAGATATCTTATGTGCTAAGTAGCGTGCATCAAGTTCATCCAAGTATTGCCTGTGTCTCTTACAAGTTACTTTTCTAATTTGAGGGCTACATATCTTTTTTATCTATTTATCCTTTCCATTAAATGCTTATGTATGTTATATTAAGCTTAATGTTAATTAAACTAGTAATGCATGTGACGGGTTAGTCCCACATCGACTAGGGATGTGGCCTGGTGGTGGTGGTGTCGTCTTTACCCTATGTGACCTGCCCTTACCATCCGTGTTTTGGAGCAAGAGAGGGTATGTAATAGTGGTATCAAAGCAAGATTCTCCCGGCAAAGTTCTAGTGAGCCAGGTGTGGCCAAATTATGCCCATGTTTGCCTCTTCCCTTGATATGGCCTCATCAAAGGGGTGCTGGCGGTTATTTCTAGCCCTAGCCTCGTGTGAGGGGATTAGTGCTCTTCATATACCCTCTGTGACCTCCACTTACGATCCGGGTTTTGGGGCAAGAGGATATCTAATAACCCTTACCTGTCGGCACTACCGCATCCTCTGAGCTATCTAGACTAATCACTAATAAATTCTAGTAATTATTCTCCACCTAAAAAGATAATATGAGAAACACCATCAAAACATGCCTATAATCTTTCAAACAAAAAGAAAGATAGGATGTTATAAATTAATATTTTAAGGGTGTTGTGCGAAAGAACTCAATATAGGAGAGAAATGGTCAAGCCACACAGAACATGCAAGAAATTTGTTAACGCGTTAAAAAAATTTCTACCTATGCGGGAGTCGGTAATATGTTCGTTTGTGAACCAATGCATCTATTGGTCATCTAAATTTGATTATTTTTTATCGCCAACAACATTGAAATCTATACTTTTTTTGCAAATTATATTATCTTTTTCAGTGAAAGATTTAATCTTTTTCTCAACTTCTAATTTCCTCCTTAACCAAAATTTGACAAATTAATACCAAAATCTTTCCTTAAATAATACAAATTTTTGGGTTATTTAACCACAAAATATCGGCACTTGGACAACCACCTTTGACATCAACATTCCCTTGATCACGGGGCTAAACGAAGATGAAGATATTGGAAATAAATCCATGATAGAGGCCCGCAGTGGAAGCAAAGGGTAGGTCCGAAGACAGTAGGTGGTGTGCATTACATATCAAAACTTTCATCGAAATTATCTACACATACGTGTATGAATTTAGCATGGCAATTACATGACCCCCTAACGTTG
Source organism: Chamaelirium japonicum (assembly GCA_947650365.1). NCBI lineage: Eukaryota > Viridiplantae > Streptophyta > Magnoliopsida > Liliales > Melanthiaceae > Chamaelirium > Chamaelirium japonicum. The sequence goes on from OX393550.1 coordinate 43,972,765, forward strand.
ATCTAGTGAAGAAAACAATCTAGCATACATGCATGTTCTATCTACACTAGATCTATAAGTTAGAAGTCATATCTCCGTGCAGGTTCCTTCACCTCAACAAATTTCTTTTTTGTCGATGAAAACGGCATCGGATCTGCTCAATCTATGTTCGGTACAATAGCCATAACTTTTCACGTCGAACTCTGATTGAGCTAAAATTTAAACTGCAAGTAGAAAACTTCGAGCTGCAACTTTTACAAGTGGTTTGATGTCATTTGGAGTTCTATAACTCCCGCAATCGTAGAAACATCATTGATCTTTTGTGCAAAATCTGGACAGTAAAAGATTGCGGGAAGCGCATTCTAGTTCACCTGATCTTGCACGATGCACGGCACCTCGTCGATGGATATATCCGAGACATTGTGGGCAAGTTCGGCCTTTCGCAATTTAGCATGGAAATGTTTTTGGATAGCCAGAGCGCTATTTATTTTGCGAACGACGATCAGGTCCATCACTCACGTACAGACGAAACATATTGATATCCATTATCACTTTGTTCGGCATCATATCAAGAAGAAGGCGGTTTCTTTGAAGAAGATTTCTATGCATGATAATCCTGCCGATATGTTGACAAAACCGGTTTCATTGACTAAGTTCAGGCATTACCTAAGCTTGGTAAAGATGATTTGACGAGTTTCGCATCTTCGGGGTGCTTTGACGTGTCTTCGAGACAAGTTTTGGGATGCCGAGAAGGCATCTTTGTGCACCGTCAAGGTGCAGGTGGAGATGACGATCGGATTTTGATTTGGACTTCTCGCCAAGGTGGAGATTGTTGAGATATGGCTAAACTATAGGGGTCGTGCGCACGACCTGAACAGTTCGTGTCCACGATCCGACCCTCCGAAAAAGTCGATGCGTCATTTGGAGAGAAGCATCCTCCTCAGGTGCTCGTGCGCACGCCTGTAAGGTTGTGCACACAACCTGGAGCCAGACATTCTCGACGCGTCCTTCAGCAAAAAGATGAGACTGGCTACAGACTGTCGTGCTCACGACTTGCCCAGGTCGTGCACAAGTCAGCCCAAGTCATGCACAATTTGACTTTCCTGTTTGGACTGTTTTGAGGGGAATCTCGGGATTAAGCTTATGTAACATATTCCCTTTATATATAAAGGCATATAGGTCTTTGAGGATTGTATTATATTGAAAGAAAACTTTGAGGGGTGCTTGAAGAGACTTTGGTGAGGATTTTGGAGAAGAAAAATGTGCTCTCGACGAAGCGAGTTCATCATGTTGGAGTTTGGCGTTGCCTGTAACTCCGTTTGGTTCTTCGTTCTAGTGGATCGTCTGATCGTCTTCGCTTGTGATTTTTCCCACAAGGATTTCCTCATAAATCTCTTGACCCTCTCTTTGTGATCGTTATATGGTTGTTTTCTTCTTGTTTTGCTATTTCTCTATTTATATTGGATTGCTTGTTCCGCATCGATTCGTCGGAGAATCGTATTTTGTAATTGATCTTTGTTGATCAATGTGATCGGAACGATTCGGTATCTGATTGCTCATCTCGTATCGTCTAGGAGGATACGCAACAGATTGAAGCAGTTCTATATTGAGAGAGAGAGAGAGAGAGAGAGAGAGAGAGAGAGAGAGAGAGAGAGAGAGAGAGAGAGAGAGAGAGAGAGAGAGAGAGAGAGAGAGAGAGAGAGAGAGAGAGAGAGAGAGAGAGAGAGAGAGAGAGAGAGAGAGAGAGAGAGAGAGAGAGAGAGAGAGAGAGAGAGAGAGAGAGAGAGAGAGAGAGAGAGAGAGAGAGAGAGAGAGAGAGAGAGAATACATGGGTTCTTAACTCAGAGAGAGAGAGAGAGAGAATATCATGGGTTCTTAACTCCCAACTGTATATAGATTTTACCCCTGGATGACTTTGCTCCCATCTCCTCTGTTTGCTTCTCTGCCGCTTGCAGGACTTGGTCGCGGCTGGGACGGACAGCACCACCACAACAGTGGAGTGGGCACTGGCCGAGCTGCTCCATAACCCTGACACAATGAGGAAAGCCCGGGAGGAGATCGATGCAGCTGTAGGGAAGGACAGAGTCGTGGAAGAGTCCGACATCCCCCGGCTGACATACCTCGACAAGGTGGTGAAGGAGGTCCTCCGCCTCCACCCCCCTGCCCCCCTCCTCATCCCCCACTGCCCGAGCTCGCCCTGCACCGTCGGCGGGCACACGGTCCCGAAGGGCGCCGATGTCTACATCAACGTGTGGGCGCTACAGAGGGACCCTTCCCACTGGGAGGACCCGTCGGAGTTCAGGCCAGAGAGGTTCCTGGATTCCGGCGAGAAGTACGACTACAACGGGGGTAACTTCAACTACCTGCCATTTGGGTCAGGGAGGAGGGTGTGTGCCGGCGCCTCGTTCGCGGTGAGGACGACGACGTACTTGCTGGCGTCCCTCCTGCATTCCTTCGAGTGGCAACCGCCCGACGGTGCGGATCTCGAGCTCTCGGAGAAGTTCGGGATCGTCACGAAGAAGAAGGAAAAGCTCGTCGCGGTACCCACATCGAGATTGGATAACCCTCAGCTCTATGCTTAAGCCTGTCGATGACTTCGAATAAGAGGGAAAGTGCTATTTCTGTGAACACAAGAAAGTTATGACGACGACGGGCAAAGATAATTCTTCGCCACAACGCAGGCGAAGAGGAACCGGGGTCGAACCTGCGACCCCAAGAGAAAGAAGCGTCTTGTCTCTTAGATGCAACCGCAGTTGCAAATGGATTCTCAAACCTCAACAGTGTCAGATACCTGCCAGCGCAGTTGGCAGGACATCTCTCCCTTCGGGGGCTGGTCAGAAGTTCGATCCGGTGAAGGGACCACTGCGGATGGCAGGTGTGGCCTTGTGGCCAGTATTATCCAAGTAGTTGGCGGCGACATAGTAAACCCTGGAAGTTTAGACCAAAATCACTTAAACCCCCCCTATAGTTAACTAGTGCATGCCCGTGCCTATCGGCACTGTAGCGGGCCACCTTCGGCGGCAACACACCCCCCGGGCATCACCACCCCCACCGTCGTATGCGATGACAACACACCTGACCGCCTTCCGCATGCCCGTGCCGATTGGCACGAAGCGGGAGCCTTCGGTGCGACCAACCAACCCCCAACTCCGCTACCCCAGGGAGAGAGAGAGAGAGAGAGAGAGAGAGAGAGAGAGAGAGAGAGAGAGAGAGAGAGAGAGAGAGCAGGGCCGTCTCGATACAAACTAAGGCCTAAGGCGAAAATTCTACACCCGAAGTTAGCGGGTTTAGATTTGGCCTAAACGGGTTCAGGTCATATAAGGGTCAACCCGATCGACCCGTTTATTTAATGGGTCGGGTTCGGGTTTGTACGTATAGCCCGATTGACCCGACTTGACCAGTTTACCAAATGGGTCGTGTTAACCCGACCCGACCCGAGCCAACCCGACCCAATCCGAGCCAACCCGAACTGACACGACCCGACCCATTTATTTACTAAACGGGTCGGGTCGGGTCGGGTTTGGGTTTAAGTTGTTGACCCGTTTATTAAATGGGTTGGGTTCGGGTTGGGTGTTTTGCCCTTATACCTATGTCTCAACCCAACCCGACCCGACCCATTGCCACCCCTACTTGAAGGCAGACAAAGGGCTGCAACTTGGGGGGGCCAACCGGAACCCAACCCGAGCCCAACCCTAATCCAACCCAAATTTGGGCGGGCTAACCTGAACCCAACCCGAGCCCAACCCGAATTATTGAAGCCGATCATATTGAAGCCGATCAACCCATCCCGCACAACCTGATCAACCTGGCCAACCCGACGAATTAGGCTAGGGCTAAGGAAGTTCAAACAGACCTTGGGTTGGGTTGGGTTGGGTTGGGTTGGGTTGGGTTGGGGGTACAAAAGATGCTAAGTTAGGGCTTTGAGGTTTGGGGTACAAAAGAAAAGGGCAATGTTGGTATTAAAGGGTCACTGAGTAAGTTATTGAGAAACGATAGGGAGAAGGGGGCTAGTTACAGATTGTTGGGGTATGAATAAAATTTCCCAAAGATTAGGATAAATTATACTTTTCCCCACTGTAGTTTTACTCAAAAACACTTAACTCCCATGTAGTTTATTTTGTTCCAAATCGCTCCCTAAAGTTTGAAATGTTAGCACAATACACCCTTTTGTCAACTACATAATTTCCTTGTTTGGTGATTTTTATCTGATCGAAACTGAATTGAAGGGGGCAAAATGTTGTTTTATAGCTATAAGGGGGTTTAGTGTTTTTAAGTTAAACTTCAGGGGGCAAAGTGTAATTTACTCTAAAGATTCTTATATTAATTGAAATTTGAGAGTGATTTTTGTAAGGGATTTCGGGTGATTTTATATGATTGAAACTGAATTGAAGGGGGCAAAATGTTGTTTTATAGCTAGAAGGGGGTTTCGTGTTTTGAAGTTAAACTTCAGGGGGCAAAGTATAATTTACTCTAAAAATTCTTATATTAATTGAGATTTGGGAGTGATTTTTGTGAGGGATTTTGGGTGATTGGGTTGCCTTCTTTGTGAGCCAATTAATTCTGTATTAATTGAGGGACTTCCCTTGTGAAGAAGTGAAGGGATGAGCCCCATTCTATGGATAGATCAAGAGATGATGATCAAATCTATCCGTCCATTTTTGTCTAGTCAGCAAGTTGTTCCATTTTGTCTAGTCAGCATGTAGACCGCCGTCCCTTGTTATATAGATAAACTACAATTTGTCCCTCTATTCAATTTTGATGAGATAGAAACTACCAAAAGAAAGAAATTTAGTTGTTGACAGAAGGGGGTATTGTGTTACCATTGAAAACTATAGGAACAAAAAAAAACTTCAGGGGAGTGAAGTGATTTTGGGATAAACTTTAGGGGGTAAAGTGCAATTTATCCCCACAAAAAAAAGGGGGAATTAGCAAGAAGTCCTTCTTAGAAGATCACTTAGAGCTGCAGTCCCAACAGCCTTTCCATTTGAGCTCAAACACCTATTGACAAAAATTCCCCTCATCTCCCTTGGAATTTAGAGACCTAACCGAACCCCACCCCGCCCCTGCTCCTGCCCCTGCCCCTACCGCCGGACCTAACTGATCCCCCCCGGACCTAACCAAGATCTAGAGGCCATGGGATGGACCCTAGACCTAGAAATCCCAACATAAACCAAACCCCAGCCGCCGCCTCTTCAGCGCTGCTCGCAGCCACCTCCACCTCCAGGCTCTGCCGCTCCACCATGGCTGATCAGATAGAGGAGAGGGTGGTCTGGGGATTAAAAAAAGATGAAGGGTTTCTCCTAATGTTGGGTTGGTTAGGGGGGCTGGAGCTCAAATGAAAAGTTTCAGTGGGTATATCCAAATGTTAGATTGGTTAGAGGGGTGCAACAGAGCATGTTAACCTCGTGAAGTCAACCTGATTAACTGTGCAACAGTGCATGTTAAACAACTGAAATCAAGATTGCAGCAATTGGTACTCAACTGTAATGGATTCACAGTACAGAAACAAAGATAGCAGCAGCTCTAACAAAATTTCTCCAAGAGATATTTTATAAAAATATCAGACACCCACAATTCATATTGACCTAAAAAAACTTGCAGCATATAAAGATATGGCATCTATTGATATCATCATCGTCGTCGTCAATTTGGACAAGTATGGAACACAGTAAATCTTACATTATACCCCACAACATTATGCACTTATCTGATCGGCGACAGAGGGCTCCCTTGCAGCAGAGGCATTCACCGGCTCAAGCTTCTGCACCTTACCACCTTCTTTAGGAATGATCACCCCATATCCGCCGGCTTTTCTCTTGTACAAAATATTTATCTCGCCTACAGGAACACCCATGTTCCCTTAATTAAAAACATCATGGTAATGTTTACTATTTTAAAATAAAAAGGGATATTTAAAAATTCCTCCCAAGTAATTGGCTAATTACCAGAACCTTTCTCGATTTTCAGTAATTGCAAAAACCTCCATCGTGTACACAGGTGCAGTGCAATACACACACACATGTAGATGTAGAGCTAAAACTGTGTACATTTGTGCACATGAAGGAGGTTTCTATAATTATTGAAAACTCAGGGAGGTCCTGGTAATTAGCCTATTTGTTCGGAAGGAATTTACAAAAAACAGGAGGAAAAACTCGGCCAAAAAGCAACTCATATATTACCGGTTTCATCGTTTCTGAAACCATAGAAATCATGATCAACATTCTCCAGCTGCTCCACTGCCTCTTCGACCGTCAACGGCGGCATGTCGAAATATTTTGTACGCACGACCTAAGAAAGATATTTCAAAACGACCGGATGAGAAAGAAAAAGAAAACAATGGGTGTAGCACATACATAAATAACATCAAACCACCACATATATGAGATCCATGGTGGCGTATTGAAATATTTTGTGCCCACTGCTTTCCATCCAGATCGGACCATCCTGATGTGGTACCTGATCACAGCCGTCCATTGCACCCAGCCCTGACGAGTCAATCGCATTCAACCCGACTGGCAGGGAGGGATGGCTGTGCTCAGGTGCCACGTCAGGATGGGCCCGATCCAGATGGAAAACTGGATGGCTGAATAGCATTGCTCATATAAATCACATCAAACCACCTCGTATACGAGATACTATATCCTTTTTTCTGCTTTTTGGTGAATGATGGCCTGCATATATTATTAGCCTCTACATACTGCTGACATAAATAGGCTATCAACACACCATGTATAACATATAAATGAAAAGATGTGGAATAATATTTAGGAGGTCCTTCAGAATAAATTGCCATATTCCCATACATAAAGAAGGGTCAGCATAGCTGAAGGTCAACCATTACAAAGTCAGAATATAAAATCTACAAAATTAGCTCAGAAAACTTCATAAAAAACAAAGTTGTCTTGCAGCAGCTTCTTTTGTAAGTGCTATCTTTGACTCGACAATTTGTGAAAATTGTATGAACCATCGGTCCTAATATGAGGTTTTTTGTCCAAGACTTTTTTTCCCATTGGGTCCTACGAAACCAAATGGGAACCCAATATATTTTCACATGTTTTCATGACTAGTTTCGGAGGAAATCCAAGTTATTCTTTTTCCTGATATATGAGTTGAGAGTTGGGTACATTTGGATGTTCTGTAAAATCATGATTTTTCTTTGTGTGTGTGTATATATATATATATATATATATATATATATATATATATATATATATATATATATATATATATATATATATATATAAAGGATACTCGTACTCGTCTTACACTTATGCAACTACACATGATCTTTCACCTAAATAAAGGTTTCAGAATTTGCTGATTTTTTTTTTTGGCGTAACATCTATCGCAATTTGATCATCCTTGCAAAAAAATCATCAAATTATGAAACTTCTAGGGATAATAAACATGTTATTCAAATTAACAATTTAAATTAACGAAAAAACGTCAAATTTCTGAAACCTCTACTCATAACATTTGTTGCCCTAGAAGTTTCATAATTTGATGGTTTTTCGTAAGGATGATCAACTTGCCATAGGCTCACGCCAAAAACAAATCATCAAATAATGAAACGTTTACGTATGTGAAAGACTGTGAAATTGCATGAGTAACCATAAGACGAGTAAGATTATACAGTTTGTGTGTGTACTAGGAATTCCCGAGCCCATCGGCACTGCAGCGATCATCTTCGGTGGCAAGAACACAGTCGACTTCGGCGCCACAATTCATTGGCGATGCACATATTCGACAAGGGTGCCGACATTCAACAGCAACATTTGGCACTCCGACAATTCGTCGGGAACACTCACATTCACTTGTGGCAGCCATTTTCGATGAGGGCGGTCGCCAGCCGATGCCGAATGTGGGTATCGTCGACCTCCCCCCCCCCCCAATGTGTTTTGCCACCGAAGGAGGCTACGACAGTTAGTGACGGAGCCAAGAATTTTTAGAAAGGGGGCTTGTAGTTATAGTACTTACGCTGACGTCGAAGGCATTTGGGGGGTTACACGAAGGGCAGTAGCCCCCTCTTTAGGGGTCCCTCTCGGGGGCGAAGCCCCCGACTTGAAATTTTTAGAACTCCTCACTGTTCGAAATCACCCTAAATTTATTAATAAAAGAGAAACAAGATTGCACATAACATCAAAAGAAAAATCATAAGGTAGATAAATAGTATCACTAGATGGGCCTTTGACGGACCAACCACAGCAAAATCCAAACTTTCAAGAGAAAAAAGTAATAAAACACAAAACCCAATCAAAAACCGAGCCTTTAAAGGACAAAAAAAAAAGAGGGGATCATAAGATCCAAGCATGCCCAAATTGAATGAGATTTTCTCATCCCCCAATTCCAGACCCCTAACACAGATCCAATCCCACCAAAAGATAAAATTAAGATGTAAGGATGATGCAAAATCAGAATCAGAGAAAATAATGCAAAGAAAAAACCCTAACAAAACAGAGGAAAATGGTGGCAAAAGGGATTAACTTGTAACCAAAGATCACACCTTTAGGGTTCCCCCTTAGCTATATGTGAGAATCATGAGATAGTTCTCCCCTACAGCCTTCCTTCATGGGCCTCATGGTTTCACCCTAGTATCTACAAAACATGAGAGAGAGAGAGAGAGAGGGATAATCGGAGTGGGGTGAAAGGAGTCGAAGGCTATGGTCTGCAAAGCTCAGAATCGGAGTCCACATCCAAAGGAGCAAAGCCCTAAACTGGTACAACAAACCCTATTTTTTTATTTTTTTGGTTAGGGTTTGAGCCCAACCTTGCCCTAATGTGGCTCCGCCCCTGGCGGCAGTGCCGACGGACATAGAAAATTCTACTGTGAAAGAATCCACATCGGAAGCACCCCGCCAAAAGAATTTGAGCATAAACTGAGATACGAACACAAAGGAAGATTTTGCATTGACGCCGGAATACATACTGACAGCGAGTTCCCACCAAAATCAAGTGATTTCAACAGCAAGCAACCTCTGATGTCGTCCGGCAACCATCCAGAAAGCTGACTCCCCCGCAAGCTGGTCGTTCTGAGATTGTACATCTAGCTGATCCCCACCGGAATCTCACGCACCAGAGCATTACAAGAGAGATCGAGCACTCTTAACACCATTAAAAGACCTGAGCCCACTCGACAAGGGGCCGAATAGTCGGTTCACTGAGAGGTTCAGCTCCACGAGAGTCGAGCAGGCACCCACGCTTGAGGGGATCCACCCAGATAAAGCATTGTTTATCAGTGAGATGGTCCTCGGAGACCGGCATCGTGCGAAGAACATGTGTGGAATCAAACCGGAGAGGATGTTGTCACTAAGGTCAACGATCCGAAGGCTCTCGAACTAGAGGGGATTAATGCTTAGGCCAGTGGAGAAGTTGTTTATTGATAGGGGCAGTGTGCGGAGGGATTGGACTGGAGAAGGTTCCGTCCGATCTTGCCAAAGAAGGCGAGGTCGTCCAAGGAGAGCTCGACGACCCGATTGGTCTTTTGGTCGCATTTGACATCGACCCAGTGGCAGGGGTCATCGTCGTCCTGACCTCGTTCAGAACGTGCCTGCCCAGTGGCAGGGGTCATCGCCTTCCTCATTCTCGTTCAAAACTTCTATGTACATCCAAATGTACTATTCAAAATTGACAGTTAAAATGGGCAGTCAATAAAGCTAGTCAGATTTGATGTGTGGCATGTGCCTTAAAGTTTTAAAACGTGCTGATTATCGATCTACTATCTATGACTACATTGTCACCAAAAATCAATAAATTGTGATCCTCTATGTTGGTGCCATGAATCACATGTCAAATTATGAGTCAAAATTGGATATGAATCAAAATTGGCTTGTCAACAAATCCTGAAAATTCATAAGATCAAAGAAGAAGAAGAAAAACTCCGAACAAAACCTTATTGTATCATTTATAGCTTCGCATCTTTACTATGTACAATAATAATATTTTCTATTTTGGAACAATTTATATGTGAATTTAATAATATGTATCACCATTCATAAAACCAACAATTTGTTAGCTTAGAGCATCAAACTTGACCTTACATCTTTCAAATTTTTCTTATTCTTTTGTTGTGTGCCATATTCTTGTTCCTTAGAGTTTTCTTCTAATACGTGTCTAAAAGTATGTTATCCGTATTATTATTGCATCCCATTTGAACGATAACCCTTGAAACTGACCGACAATATGCCATAAACCATGAGTGTCAGTCTCATTAAGAGGCATATCTGATACTTGCATAAGAGGAAGTTAAAAAACTGAACGATAAACATGGCATCCGTATAGGAGTTGATATGTGGAATATTATAACTTATGAAATGAACTGTAAGTAGCATGGACTATCTAGACACAACAAGGTGGAAGTGTGGAACAATGAATAGGATTTGGAATATGTTTTCAAAAAATGTCTGATGAATCGATCTAATCTACGTGATACACGAGATCATATCAATTGAGGCTCCTCTGCACTCAGCACCTCTTTCTAAGCGAAAGAAATCATACACGAGATTATGGAACTAAATCCAATTCAGCAGAAATTCATTTACCAAATACTTGCAAATAGAAGGTCTGCAAATTGTGATAAGCACCGCCACTTCTGTATTTTTATTTTGGTGCTAACAAGAAGAAATTGACGGCAAATGCAAAAATTTACCAAGGAAAGGCTTACAGTGTAGAGGAGCTCCGGATATCAATGGTTTCGACCTTCAGGCTTCGGATCATTCCTTGGGTTAATTCTTTCACGAATGAGGTAAAGGATCTTTGTAACCACATTGTAACATAATTTTCATCTTTATAATATAATTGGTCGGGGTCGCCTAACTCTCCCTCCTCTTGGAGGGGTTCTCAAAAAAAAAGAAAAATCTCCGCCTCCACGATTAGGAATCACTTTGGTGGCAATTGATTGGATTGATCGAGGCCAATCACAGACTCAAACTTGAGTTACAAGATATGATCTTGTTCACTGCATTAAGAAAAAATGTGGAATTGAGATCATTAACATTGTCCTTGGAGTCCTTAGAGTATGGGCAAAAAAAGGTTCCATTAATGGGTTGATTCCTCCGTGAGCATCACCAAGACTCCTGAGTCTGCGATGTCAAGATGGATGAGGTGAGGTAAGGTCTACAAGACCACGAATTAGCTCCACATCGCCAAGAGAGAAAGAGATCATGAGCTACTTATATAATTTTCCTTCCGAAACATAAAAAACGTGTTTTACAACCGTGCGCCACTACGGAGTTCGTAAGAACTCCGTAGTTAAACGTGCTCGGGCGAAAGTAGTACTAGTATGGGTGACCTCCTAGGAAGTCCTTGTGCAGGCACGAGCACAGTGGACAATCTCTTGTGTGTTTGGGGCGGATGTTACAGATCGGTGCTACCGGTCACCATCGATTCTATACTAGTTCGTAATCAATGTATCCCAACTTGTTGGTTCCAGACTAGCATAGGCCTAAGGGAAGGAGACCTTCTTTTCCCTTACCTCTTCATTCTGATTGGATGATATGTTGAGTAGGAATCCTGCTAGTGAACATAACAGAGTTCACTTAAAAGGCATTAGGCCTTCGCAGGATGGCAAGAGAAAATCTCCTTTTGCAATTTCCAATTCCACAAGAAATGCAAAAGCATCCATAATAGGAGTGAATAAGATGGCAAGGGGAACTCTCTCTACCTCAAGGCTCTGTTGCTCTTAATGAATCCATTAGGGGAACCATTAATGGTACTGAAAATGGCGTGCCCTGACGCTTTAATCAAATAAATTCACTTATCCAATCCCAAATACTATAGTATATGCCTCAAAAAAACTTTTTTTCGCAACCCTAGTTTCTCGAAAGTTTAAACTCTTCAATGAAGCGCTGGATTTATGCGAGCAGATGATATGGGCAGATATCAAGCCTAACATGAATATTGTTTCCTTGTGTTCTAAGGAATTAGGCTCCATATTTGACTATAGGAAGAGGGATCAATTTCAGAGCTATTGGCTACATATCCAATATGACTGCAAAGATCACTAGCGCAGATATTGCAAGATTGTGACTGTAGACACACGAATTTCATCGGACCCGGACCCGACTTACGTGTGCCGACATGGATGCAAACCCGACGCGCTCGGACCCGGACCCGACTCGAAGGCCCCTACGTGGATGCAAACTCGACGACTCGGACCCGACTCGCGCCTAGCAAAAGAGGAACGGACCCCACTTCAAGAGGGGTCGGCCCCTACTAGGGTCCGAACCCCATGGGGCCGGCCCCTACTAGGACCCGAACCCCATAGGGGGGCCGGCCCTATTGGGACCCGAACCCCATGGAGGGGCCGGCCGGCCCTGCAAGGAAAGAGAAGAAAAGGAAAGAAAAGAAAAGAAAGAAAAGAAAAAGAAAGAAAAGAAAGGAAAGAAAAGAAAAGGAAAGAAAATAAAAGGAAAGAAAAGAAAGAAAAGGAAGAAAATACCGCCATGCGCGGGGGGAGGTTGCGTATGACGTCTGCACACACACGGATCTGCGCCGATCCCTCGATCCGACGCACAAGAAGAAGCGCCCGATCGCCATCGATTTCATGTGCGAAATCCAGCCATAATTGCACCCGCCAGAAAAGGAAAACAAATAAACGTTATTCCCCTCATCAATGGATGAATAAATCCAGGGTAATTATGAGAGAGATACAAAAGGGATTTGAAATTAAAAAGTTCCCATATCTCTCTCCCCACCCCTTTGCCTATAAATAGAGGGGGTGGGGGAATGAAGAAGAGGTCGAAAATTGAAGACGAAACGCCGGAGCTCTGCAGAAGAGGAGACGCTTCTTCATCGACCCAAGGCTTCACGAGGCACAGTCAAGTCTGTCCCGAGGGATCGGCTTACTGAAAGTCCTCATCAACGTGAAGACCCTTGCACACGAAGATCATCCCTTCGACTCCGTGCACGAAGAAGAAAGCTCGGAGAAGAAGAACCCTTCGACTCCGAAGACGCCAGAAGCAAAGGCCGGAGAAGAAGAGGAGCGACACTACCCCGTCGTCTCCAATAAGCCTTCGACTCTGATCAAGCCCAAAAGCCCGGAGAAGAAGAGAGCGGCACTACCCCGTCGTCTCCAACAAGCCTTCGACTCCGATCAAGCCCAAAAGCCCGGAGAAGAAGAGGAGCGGCACTACCCCGTCGTCTCCAACAAATCCTCGATCCCGATCAAGCCCCAAAGCCCGGAGGAGAGAAGCGAAGCGTCATCACCCCGTCGTCTTCGACAAACGCCTGCCCCATCCACGAAGAAGAAAGCCTGGAGCAGATCGTCTGAAGCGTCGCTACCCCGTCGTCTTCATCAACAAAAGCCGACGCTACAACCGTCGCACGGAGACCGTCGCTACCCTCGTCGTCTTCATCAAACAAAGGCCGACGCCACAACCGTCGCACGGAGATCGGTGCTACCCCCACCATCTTCGAAAGCATTCTTCGACTCCGATCACGTCAAAGAAGCCCGGAGAAGAGGAGAAGTCCAGTCGACACGCAAACCGTCGAAGCACCGAAGAAGTAGCCCACGTCGTTCGAAGAAGAAGATCGAGTTGACGCTGAAGCTAAAGCCAAAAGCCAAAGCAAAGCCCCAGTAAAGCCCGCGCCAAAGCAACGCAAGTGCCAAAGCCAAGCGACTACGCCGGACACGAGCAAAAGCACCGCACGTTCTAGCCGATACGACGCGAAGTCCGGAAGAACGAAAGCATCGCAAGTCTCTCCCAGCTACGTCCAAGTGCAAGCGCCAAAGCAAAGCAAAAGCCAGAGCCACGCCGGAGCCAAGCCAAAGCCAAAAAGCCAAAGCCAAAGCCAAAGCCAACGCCAAAAGCTCGATCGACGCCGCGAACCGACGATCAAGGACACCAAGGTCAAGCAAGGAACGAGGAAGACGCGAAGACCGAGGAACGAAGCCGAAAACCCCCTAGCCGAGAAAGCGCGAAGCACGGAAGGGACAAAGCAACGGTGGACATTCCTTAGCCTCTCCAAAACCCTCTCCCTGTAAAGACCCTTGTCCTGGGCAGCCCCTTCAGCGCTCTCGCACGAACACCACGTGGAGACGCGGATCAAAGGGATCCCCCAGAAGATCTTTCCCACAATCCCCTGATCAAAACTCGCCGCAACCCGGACTCGCTACACCCGAGCAACCCGGGTCCCGGCCACACTTGTAATCTCGTGTGATTCGCAATAAAGACGACCCGTGCTTTTTTCCGCGTCCACAGATTTCTGGCACGCCCGGTGGGACATCTTCTCCTTTCATCCGTACGGTTGAAGAAGCTGCTTGAAGTTCGCGATGGCCGGAACAAACAACGATGCGTTTGCTCCAAGCCTCTCCCCAATCGCCGAGTCTCCTCTACTCCGACACGGTGATCCAGTAAATTCGGAGGGTGATGCTCCTCCAATGGTGCGCGTCTACACTCGGCGTACTCGGACTCTTGCGGACATCTTCGTGCCAGAAGCTACTACCGAAGATGCTCGCCAAAGCGCCGACGAGGCCCTGGTGCATGAAGAAACGAGCCTCGATACTGGAGTCCATGTCCAGAAGTTTGGGGAGGACCAGCCCCAACCCCGAACCCGTTCGGGTTCTCCAGCAGACATTGCCCCTCCTATGCAGGGGGCAAACATCAATCATCAGCCAGAAGCAAGTCGGCGTAATTACATCTCTGATAATGACGGCGAGGATACGAACATGCAACACCGAGACATTCTCCGTCACCACCCTCCGTCCGCTCTTCAACTCCAAGTCATGCAGATGAACGAGCACATGGCGCAAATTACTCGGCTGATGGAGGAGAAGGATCGTCACATCAATACTCTACTTCAAAAGCTAAGCGCGAAGGACGCTGCAGCAGTCAGCCAACCCGTCGCTTCTCCGGTAGCTGCTTCAGCTCCGTCTTCAACTCCCGCTCCTGCAGAGGTTGTTCCGACGATTCAAGCAGTTACTCCAGCGCTCTCCTCGGCTCCCGTCCCAGTGGAAGTCGTCTCCCCGACGCCAGCCTCGGTGGCCACTCAACCTCCGGCAACGGCAACGATGAATGCTCAGCAAGTCCAAGCGTTGATAGCCGACATGATGCGTTCCCACGGCAGTGGCCTTCCTCCGATCACGGCGGCATACTCGAAGCCCTACACTGCGAGGATCCAGCAGCTACGCTTCCCAGTCGAATTCCAGCCACCAAAGTTCCAGCACTTCGACGGGAAGGGAAATCCAAGACAGCACGTTGCTCACTTCATCGAGACCTGCAATAATGCCGGCACATATGGCGACGAGATGGTGAAGCAATTCGTTCGCACCCTCAAAGGCAACGCGTTCGACTGGTATGTTGATCTTCCTGCAAGGACCATCGACAGCTGGGATCAGATGGAGAGGGAGTTCCTCAATCGCTTCTACAGCACCAGACGAACCGTCAGCATGACCGAGCTTACCGCCGTCAAGCAAAGGAAGGACGAGCCGGTGATCGACTACATCGACAGATGGAGGAACCTCGCGTTGAATTCACGAGACCGCTTGTCTGAAGACTCGGCCATCGAGATGTGCACCCAAGGCATGCATTGGGGCCTGCTCTACATCCTCAAAGGTATCAAGCCTCGGTCTTTCGAAGAACTCGCAACTCGGGCTCATGACATGGAACTCAGCCTAGCAAACCGCGGGGACTCGAAGAACAAGGACTTCTTGAAGGTAGAGAAGAAGGACAAGCCATTGGTACCGAAACCGAAACAAGTCAATGTTGCTGACGTCGCTTCAGCCTCCACACCACTCAAGATCGGTGGCAAGCCGGATCAGAAGAAGTGAGTCGCCATACCACCGCCTCCACCGCCAAGACAAAGGATGACTCTCGAGGAGCTCGAAGCCAAGGAGTACCCTTTCCCAGACTCGGAAGTCTCCTCCATGTTCGACCAACTGCTGCAAGAGAAGATGATAGAGCTCCCTCCTTCGAAGAGGCCCGAGCAGATGCATCGCGTCGACGACCCTCTCTTCTGCAAATACCACCGGATGGTAAGTCATCCCATTGAAAGATGCTTTGTCTTCAAGGAAAGAATCATGACGCTCGCAAAGCAAGGGAAGATAGAAATCGACTCAGGAGAAGTTGCTACGGCCAACATGACGTCCATCACCTTCGGCTCCTTCTCGCCGATACTCGTTGCCGCTCGAAGAAGCATGCCCAAATTGCGCATCAACCGTCAAGCTCCAATCGCTAAGTTAACTTCCCGGCCGAAAGTCTCGAACTATGCAGTTAAAGTCGTTAGTCGGCCCTAGTCGGCCAAGGGCCGACTAGGACTAGTCGGGACTAGTCGGGACTAGTTCGGGACTAGTCGGCCAAAACTTATTATGACCCCTCCCCCCCTCCCTAAACATATATGACATACATAAATGTCAATAAGTATAACTAACAAGTAACAACTAACACCTACCAAGTACCAACAATAACTAACAAGTAACAAGAACACAAATATAAAGTCTTCAACTTCAACTAACAAAGAAATTAACATCAAGTAACATGATACAATCTCAGAAAAAGAACACAAATGTTCACAGATATTGAGATACATCCACCACTAAAAATACAAATAGACTAGTACTAGTCATCTCCAACATCGATATCAAAATCACCATCCGATTTATTTCCTTCACTATGCTCTCCACCTTCCTCCTCCCTTCGAGTTTCAATGTCCTCCACCTCCACATGTTCTTCATCCACGTCTTCATCAAGAAATGAAAATGAAGGTTGAGTGTCTGATCGTTGCCTTAGACGACTTCTCGTACTTGGTCCGACGTCAGCAGCACCCATGGCATTCTCAACTTGTGCCCACGTGTAACCGTGTAGCACCTGCGGGCCTGCGAGGGGGGGAGGAGGGGGGAGGAGATGCTGCGCCTGCAGGGGTGGGGGAGCGCCTGCGAACCTTCGCGGGGGAGGGGGGAGGAGATCTTCGCGGAGGGGAGGAGGAGATCTTCGCGGAGGGGGAGAGGAGAGACTGCGCGGAGGGGGGAGAGGAGAGACTGCGCGGAGGGGGATCTTCGCGGAGGGGAGGAGGAGATCTTCGCGGAGGGGGAGAGGAGAGACTGCGCGGAGGGGGGAGAGGAGAGACTGCGCGGAGGGGGGAGAGGAGAGACTGCGCGAAGGGGGAGAGGAGAGACTGCGCGGAGGAGGGAGGAGATCTGCGCCGAGGGGGGACGATCGGAGGAGAGCTGCGGCCCGCGGGGAGGGGGGAGGACCGGAGGAGAGTTGCGGCCGGCGGGGAGGGGGGAGAACAGGAGGAGAGCAGCGGGGAGGGGGGATATGAAGTCCGACTCTCGACTCCCGACCCCGATAAATAGGGTTAAATTCGCTCGGACAAATTTGCCCCTGGCTTTAATACCAGTCGGATCCAATGTACCGACTTAGTCCCGACTAGACCCAGTCGGTAGTCGGCGCTAGTCGGGACTAGTCGGCGCCTAGTCGGGCACCGATTTACTGTTGGGGGATTATGCCTAGTCGGGTCGGTCGAATGCCGACTGGGGACTAGTCGGCGACTAGTCGCCGACTAGTCCCGACTTTGATAGCATAGGTCTCGAAGCGACGTCAACGTACTCCTGCATTCTCCGAGGAAGAAACGTCGCTGCCCTGGGGGCAACCATTGCTCATGCCAGCACCTCCTCCAAGCAATACTGCATCCCAACGAGCGCTTCGGAAAAGATACGAGCAAGGAGATCCAGAAGTCGGTCTGCTGGGCCAGCCTTCGGGGAAGTTCGACTATTACGTCCTCTACTCAAGGCCTCCGTCCGTTCCAATTGACGAAATCAAGCCCACCGGCTGGGGATCGGAAGACGAGCCAGTGGAACCTCGAGAAGAGCAAGTCCCTTCCAGTCAAGCTATGTCCCAACGAGCGCTTCGGAAAAGATACGAGCAAGGAGATCCAGAAATCGGTCTGCTGGGCCAGCCTTCGGGGAAGTTCGACTATTACGTCCTCTACTCAAGGCCTCTGTCCGTTCCAATCGACGAAATCAAGCCCACCGGCTGGGGATCGGAAGACGAGCCAGTGGAACCTCGAGAAGAGCAAGTCCCTTCCAGTCAAGCTATGTCCCAACGCGCTCTTCGGAAAAGATACGAGCAAGGAGATCCGGAAGTCGGTCTGCTGGGCCAGCCTTCGGGGAAGTTCGACTATTACGTCCTCTACTCAAGGCCTCCGTCCGTTCCAATCGACGAAATCAAGCCCACCGGCTGGGGATCGGAAGACGAGCCAGTAGAGCCTCAGGAAGAACAAGTGCCTTCGAGGGAACCAGTTGCTGCAGTCAACCATCATCCTAGCGAAGGGGAATCCACCGACGAAGAAGCATGGGTCATGCTACCGCGGCGGCGAAAGTCATGGCAAGAAAAGAAGCTCAAACAAGACCGTGTGATGAGGGGATTCACCAAGCGGAAGACCTACAAGAAGAAAAGCAAAACTCCGGGAAGGAAGGCGTTCAAAGTGCCGCCAGCAAGCCAAGACGATATCCTTCAGCAGAGTCTTCCAGAGCCGACAACTTTGCAAGAGTTATTCCCAGATCACTTCCTCCCAGCGGACCAACACATCAAGGTGTCTTGTTGCATGGTCGAAGTCCATGAGGCGTCGGAAGGAAAGAACGAAAGCGAAACTTCTGGAGAAGGCGACTCCACAGATGAGGGAGACGATTCCGACGAAGGGGGCACTGCCTCTCACGACGAAGCAATCTTGCACATGCCGCTCGTAGAGGCTTTGCATCTTCCGAAGAAGGCTCGCCTGGCAATGGCGGCGGCCTTGGCCGATCCGGATAGCTACAAAAGGAAGAGGAAGGACGATCAAAGGCGCAAAGCTGTGGCCTCGTGTGATGCAACGATAACCTTTTCGGATGAGGACCTGCAACTCGGAACGCGACTGCATAACCGGCCTCTTTACGTCTCGGGATACATCAAGGAGAAGCCAGTGAACCGAATCTTGTTGGACTGTGGCTCCGCTGTCAACATCATGCCTATCCAGACGATGCGGCAACTCGGCATCACCGACGACCAGCTCTCGCCAAGTCAGTTGGTCATTCAAGGCTTCAACCAGGGCGGACAGTCCACCGTCGGAATCATTCGTTTGAAGCTTGCCATCGGCCCGCTGGATACAACGGTCCTCTTCCACATCATCGACTGCCAGACATCATATCGTCTCCTATTAGGAAGACCATGGCTGCACGAGAACGGCATCTTGGTATCCACATGGCACCAGTGCCTCAAGTACTACGAAGAAGGCGTGGAAAGGTGCATAGTTGCGGACGATAAGCCATTCAACGAGGCCGAGGCACACCTGGCCGACGCTAAGTTCTACCAAGCAAAGGGCCTGGTCGCGGAAGTTCTGCCAGCTAAAGCCCCTCGAACCCAAAAGATTGAAGAAGTAAAGAAGGACAAGACTCCTCTTCCCGTGAATCCGGTGCCACCCTCTGACGAGGCAAGACTCAAGGTCCAAGGAACGCCGAAACCTAGGCAAAGGATGCGCATCAGCTTCGAGCCAAGAGCAATGCAACATACCCCGTTGCCAATCCAAACGGCGCCTGTCCTGCGTCTCACGCCTCAGTGGCTCCGAAAATCCGAGCGATCGCCTTCTACTCCGACAATGAAGCTGGCCCCGTCGTTATCTCAGGCCAATGTCATCACTCTGCAAGAAATGACGGTGCCACTACCTAGTCTGACGCAAGCTCCGAACCCAAGTAGACCCGTCGAATTGGCAGACCTCGAGCAACTCGGATTCAAGCCAGAAGGGAGTTGGGGGCAAAATGCTGCCCAGTTGATGTCCAGAGCCGGCT
This sequence comes from Chamaelirium japonicum, assembly GCA_947650365.1. NCBI lineage: Eukaryota > Viridiplantae > Streptophyta > Magnoliopsida > Liliales > Melanthiaceae > Chamaelirium > Chamaelirium japonicum. Next base: position 43,992,500 of record OX393550.1, read on the forward strand.
ACAACGAGGAAAGCGCCATGGGCACACTCCCACCAGCAGCAACTCCGTATGGGATGACGAGAACTCAAGCTCGGCTGTTTCAAAACGGAGAGCAAATTCCCCCGAACCGCCGAGGCATCGGCTCCAGTCAAGATCCATTGGTCATCAGAACCGCAGCAAAGAAGACCTTCACCTCGAACTACATCGAGGCGAGGATGGTAGATGAAGCAGCTGAAGGATCGACAATCTCCGATGCACTCTCTACCTACCTCAGCCATCCAGACAGCAGGAGAAGACGACGACGGGCTCGATGCCAAGCCTTGTTCCGGAAGCAAACCAGAGGTGGTAAAGACTGGTCGAATCGAAAACGCACATCCGTGTTCGAGAGGCTCGGGCCAGTCAAACAATCAAAGAAGAAGTCGGCGTTCGATCGTCTGGGGATGCCAATCGAGGACTTCGTCTCAACACCCACCCACCCACCCATGGCGGCCGTCCATCATATCTCCATTACGGATCCCGGCAACGGTGACGCTTCTACTTCGGACGACGAGTTGCCCGACGCCCCGCCAGTCCTCGAAGAAGGGGGGCAGTCCACCGTTGATGACTTGAAGGAAATCAACTTGGGCACAGAGACGGAGCCTCGGCCTACATTCGTCAGCACACTCTTGACCCCGGAGGAAGAAGCCGCATACATCAAACTGCTTAAAGAATACAGAGACGTCTTCGCATGGTCCTACAAGGAGATGCCGGGCCTCGATCCAAAAATCGCAGTGCACCAGCTTAGCGTCAAACACGGAGCCAGCGCCGTCAAGCAAGGACAAAGGCGCTACCGGCCAGAACTGGTACCCCAAATAGAAGGCGAAGTTAACAAGTTGATCGAAGCCGGCTTCATTCGAGAGGTCAAGTACCCGACATGGATCTCTAGCGTCGTCCCCGTCAAAAGAAGAACGGCCAAATCCGAGTGTTCGTGGACTTCAGAGACTTGAACAACGCATGTCCAAAGGACGACTTCCCCTTGCCAATCACGGAGCTAATGGTCGATGCGACGACAGGTCACGAGGTGCTCACTTTCATGGACGGATCATCGGGCTACAACCAGATTCGGATGGCACCCAAGGACGAGGAGCTCACGGCATTCCGCACACCGAAAGGAATCTACTGCTATAAGGTAATGCCGTTCGGCTTGAAGAACGCGGGAGCCACCTACCAGCGAGCTATGTAGAAAATCTTCGACGACATTCTTCATCAAAACGTGGAGTGTTATGTCGACGACCTCGTGGTGAAATCCATGAAGAGGTCGGCACATCTACAAGATCTTGAGCTAATCTTCAAACGACTTCGAAGGTACCAACTCCGCATGAATCCGCTCAAGTGCGCGTTCGGAGTCTCCTCGAGCAAATTCCTCGGCTTCGTCGTCCGACATCGTGGCATTGAGATAGATCAATCCAAAATTGATGCTATCGTCAATATGCCCGCACCAAAGACAGTGCGAGACCTCAGAGGCCTCCAGGGGCACTTGGCGTATATCCGAAGATTCATCGCCAACCTGGCCGGAAAGTGCCACCCTTTTAGTCACCTCATGAAGAAAGGAGCGCCGTTCAAATGGGATGAAGCATGCCAAGAAGCACTCCAAAACATCAAAGCATATCTACTAAAGCTGCCAGTCCTATCAGCACCGGTTCAAGGGAGGCCGCTCATCCTCTACATCGCCGCCCAGGAGCAATCCTTGGGGGCACTCCTGGCCCAGAACAATGAACTTGGCGTGGAGACAGCTTGCTACTACTTAAGTCGCACTCTCGTCGGCGCAGAGCTGAATTACTCCCCAATCGAGAAGGTCTGCTTAGCGCTCATCTTCGCCACGAAAAAGCTGCGACACTACATGCTCGCTCACACCATCAGACTCGTCTCAAAGGCTGACCCACTCAAATACATCATGTCGAGACCAGTGCTTTCCGGACGTCTGGCCAAGTGGGCCCTGTTGCTACTTGAATTCGACATCACCTTCGTGCCACAGAAAGCGGTTAAAGGGCAGGCCCTCGCGGACTTCCTCGCAGAATACCCTCTCCCGGCAGAATGGGAGTTATCAGAAGATCTCCCAGATGAAGAAGTGTTCTCCGTCGACGTCGCCCCATTCTGGAAAATGTTCTTCAACGGCGCAGCTAGGCAAGACATAGCGGGAGCCGGAGTCATCTTCGTCACTCCGGACAACGAAATACTCCCCTTCTCATTCCTGCTCTCGGAATCATGTTCCAACAACGTAGCAGAATATCAAGCCCTACTCATCGGTCTCGAGCTGGCCGACGAAATGAAGCTTCAAGGACTAGAGATCTTTGGCGACTCACAACTCGTGATCCAGCAAGTCCTGGGGGCATACGAAGTCAACAAAGAAGACCTGGTACCGTTGCACGCGCGAGCTGTGAAGCTCCTCGAAAAACTCAAGGCTGCTTCCATCCAACACGTTTCCCGAAACCTCAACCAGCAGGCTGACGCACTCGCAAATCTGGCGGCTACACTCCCGTTCCCAGATGAACGTTCGCTCGTCGTCCCCGTCTGCAGGAGATTCGTGATCACCGGAGAAGAGGGTCCGCCCGAAGTACCAGTTCAAACCAACACGGTGCATGTCCTCGAGATTAAAGAACAAGACTGGAGGCAACCGTTTGTGGAGTATCTCGTTCATGGTAAACTCCCCGAAGATCCGAAGCGCAAAAGTGACATCCGTCGAAGATCTCTGAGGTTCTACCACTTCAATGGCGAGCTGTACCGACGAAGCTATGACGGCACACTCCTGAGGTGCCTCGCGAAAGAGGAAGCAGAAACCGCGCTCGAAGAAGTACAAGATGGAATCTGTGGATCGCACCAGTCTGGTCCGAAGCTTCACTTCCGCGTCAGGAGGATGGGATACTACTGGCCTACCATGATCAAAGACAGCTTGGATTACGCGAGAAGATGTCAAGCTTGCCAGATGCACGGGGACTACATCCGTCAACCTCCGGAGCCTTTACACCCAACCATCGCATCTTGGCCCTTCGACGGATGGGGTCTCGATATCGTCGGTCCTCTGCCCAAGTCATCCAAGCAACATCTCTACATTTTGGCGGCAACGGACTACTTCTCCAAGTGGGCTGAAGCAATACCGTTGCGGGAAGTTACAAAGTACTCCGTCATCAACTTTATCCAGAATGACATCATCTTCCGCTATGGAGTCCCCCGCTACATCGTAACAGATAACGGGAAGCAGTTCAAAAATGTTGCCGTCAGCCAATTCTGCGCATTGTACAACATTAAGCAGAATTGTTCGACGATGTACAACGCTCCGGCCAACGGCCTAGCAGAAGCCTTCAACAAGACTCTGTGCAAGCTGCTGGAGAAAACCGTCTCGAAAACAAAGAAAGATTGGCACGAACGCATGGGCGAAGCACTATGGGCTTACCGGACGTCCTTCCGCACGCCGACGCAAGCAACGCCGTATTCCCTCGTCTATGGTGTGGAAGCCGTTCTTCCGCTCGAGCTCCAGATCCCGTCACTCAGGATAGCCGTCCAGGAAGGCCTCACCAGCGACGACAACGCCCAGCTCCGTCTAGCAGAATTGGAAGCACTGGATGAAAGACGCCTCGAAGCTCAACAGCGTCTGGAATGTTATCAGGCCAGGCTCTCTCGCGCCTTCAACAAGAAGATTCGTCCTCGATCATTCCAGATAGGGGAACTGGTGCTGGCGGTCAAACGCCCCATCATTCTCTCGCATCAAGGAGGGAAGAAATTTGATGCCAAATGGGATGGCCCGCATTCCGTCAAGGAAGTCTACTCCAACGGCGCCTATCTCCTCACCACGCCAGAAGGGCTGACACTCGGCCCTATCAACGGCAAGTACCTCAAAAGGTACTATGCCTAAAGCAAGGCCACACCCCTTGTTCAAAAAAACAAAAAAAAAAAAAATGAACTACGTGCGACTTGATCCCCCTTAGGGGGGTACGTAGGCAGCCTGAGAAGTTACTTCAGGTTCAGTCCGACCAAAAGAAAAAGACAACAAAGTTCCATGAAAAGGATGTGGCAAAACGAGGCGATATTATTAGATAATGAAGGAAAGCCAGTACATTGCATGAGTCCCGAAAAGGAAGCCACAATGAAACAAGGAACAACTAAAAGAAGGTGTCCAGAGCTTGGAGACGGCGCAGCAGCTCCTCCCTAGTCGCCTCCACTCGCTGAAGCTCCACGGGACGAGCAGCCAGAAGCTCGCGGCGGGTTGCCAAGTCCGACTGCTGCTTCAGGTAACTCGCCTTCAAAACGCTCTCCGCGGCCTCGGCCCGCTCCAGACGAAACTCTGCCTTTCGAAGTGAGGCGCGCACAGACTCTATCTTCCTCTGAGCCTTCGACAGGCTGGACGTAGCCTCCGCAAGTTGATGCTCGGACTGACTTAGACTCGCCTCAGCAGCCTCCAGCTCAGAAGGGGAGCTCCCCTCCAGCAAAGCCCGCCGGGATCGATAAGCCTCGCTATCGGTCACAAGCAGGTTCATCTGAGCGACGAAAAGAGAGCTGTCAACTTTAAACTCTGCCAGGCTCGCGCAAAACTCCGCACCGTCCGTCGACCACCAGTCCTGGAGGGCGCCAAGGCCGGCAGTTTGGAAAGGCTCCAACGTCGACTTGATATACTACCGGCAGCTCGCGAGAAGGAACTCTGAGACTCTGCTCCTCGGCCTCAAATCCGGGCGAGGTGCCTCGGAGTGGGTAGGCAAGACCTTCCCTCCCACTGCAGCCGCAACAGGAGCCGCCTGCGCCAACAAGGGTGACGGAACCGGAGAAACCGCCACTACCGCTGCAACAACCGTCTCCACCAAAGGGCACGAGGGCACAGTCATCGGGGAATGTCGCTTATCGACGCTCGAGACTTCAGCCTCCTCGCCAAAAGACAAGGCGTCGGCATCGATGTCGTCCAGGTTAATGTCGCCCCTAGGAAAGTTCTCCCCGCAAAGTCCGAGGAGACCCAGATTGTCCGGAGGGATATCTAGCCCGCATGCCCCAGGCACTTCTTGCGCAGCGCCAGTCTACGAGTGCCCGGGAGACGCCTTTGAAGAGATCGCTCCGCGCTCTACTACTATAACGGAATCTGCTCAAGAAGAAGAAACGATGCTCAGTGTGATAAAACTTCCTGAACGTAAAGGGCAAATAAAATAAAGAGAGCTCCATACCTGTGTGGTCAGACGAAGCGGTCCTAGACGGAGGAATCACCTCGTCTTTCAGAAGTCCAGGCTCCTCGTCATCCTCCACCAGACAAGGGCCCCTTGGGACCATCCCTCGAGGAATACAAGCTTTTCTTCTCTTAGGAGGGGCACCCTCAACTTCGGCCTTCGGGAAACAAGATGCCCCAGGGGCACTAGTAAGCTCGGCATCCAGCACCGGAACGAAAGAAGGGACACGACGAGCATTGGAAAGACGACTACAGCTCCTCTGCACTCTTTGGACCCCCAATCGGAGGCGGCGGTCCTCCACTCCCGCAGAATGATTAAAACAGAAATTCTTGAACTCGCTGCTCGCCAAGACGTCGACTGGAAAACTCGCAAGTAAAGGGGAAACTCGCCCTTCAACCCACTTGCAGTATTCTGGGGTGGCGGCGTCCCGAAACCCAGATTTGGCCACAGGGAAGAAACTGCTGCCAGTCAAACGAGCATAGAGAGAAGCCCACAGACGGTAACCCTCCTGAGGACTGATGCACCCCTGCAACTGCTGAGGCATGCCAGGAACTTCCTGTCGAAACCCCTGTTGGCGAGCAAAGCGATGGGGGGAGTACTGCTCCACCTCCACCACATCCCCCTTGCGCCAGACCAAGTAGCCAGGACGGCAGCTGACCATGTTCCAGTAGAGACTGTCCGGGAGCTCCTCGTTATCATACACAGTCGACCTCTCCAAGGGCAGCACCGAATGCTCCGACAGAAAGCCAAAATCGACGCTCCCCATCCTCCTCAAAAGGGTGCGAGCACACTCTCTCGGACGCTCCCAACTGATGAAGGCGTTCAAGATCCCTCCTATCCCGGGCAGAAAAGGCAGCTCGGCTGGATGCCCGCGTCTGGCAAAGATCCCCTTCGGAAAATGCAGAGCTATCCAACCGTACAAATAATGCAAGGGTCCGAACGCAGTCGACCGGCCGAGCTCCTCCTTGGCCTTATCGGAGCCAGACAAGTCCCAGTAAGTCCCGCTGAGAGCCCGATACAAGGCGCATAGTATGGCCGGGGCTAGATTGAAGAGCTCGCCCCTCTCCATCCTGGAAGCGGCAAGGAAGGTCCCCGGACGAATAACCTCCCCAGAACACGGAAGCACGAACCGGCAGAGGAAGATGACCAGCCCGGCAGCTCGGTAAGCCGAACGCCACTCTTCGCTGTCACGTTTCAATCCAAGGATTTCCCAGGGGCACGGCTTCCCCTCCATTGAATGCTTCTCTCGGGCCAAGGAGTCGATGGGCCTCACAAAGGAGCGAAGCGGAGGTCTCTGCATCTGAGCGATCTTCCACATCGGGTGAGCTGAAGGCGCTGGAGACCTATACTCGCCTCTGAACCAAAAGTCGACCCAAGAAGAAGGACGCACTCGATCTGATTGATCCCGCGCCGCAATAATAGCATGTGCCTTGAACAGAAGAAGGCAAGAGCTCGGAGCGTAGCTGCTGTCCAGCAGGTCCTTCAAGGCAGGCACCTCCTTTTGGTAGTAATTCCGTACCTCGGGGCACCCGGAAACGATATGGACGTCACGAAGCGAGATGCCTATCTCCCCCGCCCCAGTGAGGAAGGTGTTGGTCTCCGGACACCAATGCTCACAAAGTGCGCGGTACATCCCCTCAGGGCGACTGTACTCTCGACGGGCCGGCGCCAGAAATTTGGCCAGTAAGTTCATCTCAGGTTCTGCGCCAAAGACCTCGTAGAGCTCGCCCATCCATTCGCGAAAACCGCAAAGGTACTGGACATCTCCCCGAGGCCAAGAATCGGTGCCCCATCGGGTCAGCCTAGCGCATATCTTCGAGGCAACGACTGGCGTAGGCACGAAATCTTCATCACAATGGTGGAAAGGAAGACTCAAACTCGGCCGCAGAAGCTTCATGGAGATCCCTTCGTCAGTATGAATCTTCTCGCTTAATTTCGGCATCCCACAAGTCGCATCCGCGACTCCATCTTCCGTGATGCGCTCGTGCACAAAGACACGGAGCAACGACAGAAGGTCTTCTCGCCTTGAGTTGCGGTGACGGCGCACACGAGTGTAAGGAAAGCAAAGGCATCTCCTCCCGTCGAAGAAATCCTCGGCTATCCATCCCGGAGAAGTCAAACTCTCGAAGACGCGAGCCCTGGAGGACCATGAAGGGAGGCGAGTCAAGACAAGTGCGTGCAAAAAAAAAAAAAAACTGAGGGGGCCTGCACCCCTGTCAGGAGGACCACCCGACTCATCGGCCCGCCACCACTGGCGCTCGAGCCTTCGCAATACGCCCCCGCGGGCCCACACTCCACCCGCGCCGATCCAGCTTCGCCGACACAATCGCGCCGGCCCAACTGCGCCGACACCGCCCATGTCGACCCATCGCACCAGCGCCACCCAGCCAGGGCCGCAGCCACCTGCGCACCCATGCGCCGCAGACCTACTGCCGCCATCGGCGCCTTCGGAGTCAAAAAAAAAAAAAAAAGGAGAGCACGCGCGCCACACAGCAGCCGCTGGGGCCCGCGGCCCTCCTCCAATGGAAGCCCGACAGTCAAAGAAAGGGGGGGGGACCACAACGCCCCCCCCTCTCCTCCGTTCCGATCGAGGCCGGGCCCGACCCCGTCGTCGATGCAACCGGCCGCCGCGCCCCCTTCTCCGACCTGTTCGGGGCCGAGCCCGACCCGTTCGAGGGCCGAGCCCGACCCGATCGCCGCCGCCTGCGGACACCGCACCGCAGCCCCGTCCGCGCGCGCCCGACCCGGCCGCCGCGACCTCCGGCCCTGCGCCGCCCGCACGCCTCCGTCCGCGCACAGCGCCGCTCGCCGCGCGCCGCCGCCGCTGCGCTGCAGTCCCGCGCCCAGCCCCGCGCGCGTCCAGCGCTGCTGCCCATGCAGCCCGGAACCGAAGAAGAAGAAAAACAAAAACAAAAAAAAAAAAAGGAAAAAAAGAAAAAGAAAAGAAGAAGAAGGAGGAGGAGGGAGAGGCGGCGAAGGCGACCCGCACCTCAGCCGCACTCCTCCATCCTCCCCGCCTCGGTCATCGCCACAACGCCGTTTCGAGCCCGCTTTCGCAACGACCGCAAAATCGCGCACCATCGCCGCCGACGAAAGAGGCGACACCGGGAAGACGGAGCAAGTCTCGTGCAACCCCAGGCAGCTCACTTCCGACGACGGTCTTCAGAAGCCGGCAGAACCTTCGCGCAGAAGCACAAGGCCGACGAAAGAGGCGACACCAGGAAGACGAAGCAAGTCTCGTGCAACCCCAGGCAGCTCTCTTCCAACAACGGTCTTCAGAAGCCGGCAGAACCTTCGCAAAGAAGCACAACGACGGATGAAGGGGGTAGGGGTCCTTAAATAGACTCCTGACCCCGCCCACAAAAGGAATCAAGGACAAGCGCTCTACGATTCCTACGTGTCCAAACCCTACACGCTCTCATCGACGCACTCGTCCTTGAGGGGGCATTTGTAGACACACGAATTTCATCGGACCCGGACCCGACTTACGTGTGCCGACATGGATGCAAACCCGACGCGCTCGGACCCGGACCCGACTCGAAGGCCCCTACGTGGATGCAAACTCGACGACTCGGACCCGACTCGCGCCTAGCAAAAGAGGAACGGACCCCACTTCAAGAGGGGCCGGCCCTTACTAGGGTCCGAACCCCATGGGGCCGGCCCCTCTAGGACCCGAACCCCATTGAGGGGCCGGCCGGCCCTGCAAGGAAAGAGAAGAAAAGGAAAGAAAAGAAAAGAAAGAAAAGAAAAAGAAAGAAAAGAAAGGAAAGAAAAGAAAAGGAAAGAAAAGAAAGAAAAGGAAGAAAATACCGCCATGCGCGGGGGGAGATTGCGTATGACGTCTGCACACACGCGGATCTGCGCCGATCCCTCGATCCGACGCACAAGAAGAAGCGCCCGATCGCCATCGATTTCGTGTACGAAATCCAGCCATAATTGCACCCGCCAGAAAAGGAAAACAAATAAACGTTATTCCCCTCATCAATGGATGAATAAATCCAGGGTAATTATGAGAGAGATACAAAAGGGATTTGAAATTAAAAAGTTCCCATATCTCTCTCCCCACCCCTTTGCCTATAAATAGAGGAGGTGGGGGAATGAAGAAGAGGTCGAAAATTGAAGACGAAACGCCGGAGCTCTGCAGAAGAGGAGACGCTTCTTCATCGACCCAAGGCTTCACGAGGCACAGTCAAGTCTGTCCCGAGGGATCGGCTTACTGAAAGTCCTCATCAACGTGAAGACCCTTGCACACGAAGATCATCCCTTCGACTCCGTGCACGAAGAAGAAAGCTCGGAGAAGAAGAACCCTTCGACTCCGAAGACGCCAGAAGCAAAGGCCGGAGAAGAAGAGGAGCGACACTACCCCGTCGTCTCCAATAAGCCTTCAACTCTGATCAAGCCCAAAAGCCCGGAGAAAAAGAGGAGCGGCACTACCCCGTCGTCTCCAACAAGCCTTCGACTCCGATCAAGCCCAAAAGCCCGGAGAATAAGAGGAGCGGCACTACCCCGTCGTCTCCAACAAATCCTCGATCCTGATCAAGCCCCAAAGCCCGGAGAAGAGAAGCGAAGCGTCATCACCCCGTCGTCTTCGACAAACGCCTGCCCCATCCACGAAGAAGAAAGCCTGGAGCAGATCGTCTGAAGCGTCGCTACCCCGTCGTCTTCATCAACAAAAGCCGACGCTACAACCGTCGCACGGAGACCGTCGCTACCCTCGTCGTCTTCATCAAACAAAGGCCGACGCCACAACCGTCGCACGGAGATCGGTGCTACCCCCACCATCTTCGAAAGCATTCTTCGACTCCGATCACGCCAAAGAAGCCCGGAGAAGAGGAGAAGTCCAGTCGACACGCAAACCGTCGAAGCACCGAAGAAGTAGCCCATGTCGTTCGAAGAAGAAGATCGAGTTGACGCTGAAGCTAAAGCCAAAAGCGAAAGCAAAGCCCCAGTAAAGCCCGCGCCAAAGCAACGCAAGTGCCAAAGCCAAGCGACTACGCCGGACACGAGCAAAAGCACCGCACGTTCTAGCCGATACGACGCGAAGTCCGGAAGAACGAAAGCATCGCAAGTCTCTCCCAGCTACGTCCAAGTGCAAGCGCCAAAGCAAAGCAAAAGCCAGAGCCACGCCGGAGCCAAGCCAAAGCCAAAAAGCCAAAGCCAAAGCCAACGCCAAAAGCTCGATCGACGCCGCGAACCGACGATCAAGGACACCAAGGTCAAGCAAGGAACGAGGAAGACGCGAAGACCGAGGAACGAAGCCGAAAACCACCTAGCCGAGAAAGCGTGAAGCACGGAAGGGACAAAGCAACGGTGGACATTCCTTATCCTCTCCAAAACCCTCTCCCTGTAAAGACCCCTGTCCTGGGCAGCCCCTTCAGCGCTCTCGCACGAACACCACGTGGAGACGCGGATCAAAGGGATCCCCCAGAAGATCTTTCCCACAATCCCCTGATCAAAACTCGCCGCAACCCGGACTCGCTACACCCGAGCAACCCGGGTCCCGGCCACACTTGTAATCTCGTGTGATTCGCAATAAAGACGACCCGCGCTTTTTTCCGCGTCCACAGTGACATAATACAGTAATCAAATCTAGTACATCAGAAGTTCATTAAGCAAAACTTTAAAAAAAAACAAAGAAATACTAGACTTCATATGTGAAACTGACCCTACATATATAGCCACCAAAATGACTTCAATTGCATCTCTCTGTCTATCTTACCAAAATATTCAATATATTCACCAACCTAGAACCACTAAAGTAGTTTAAACACACGGTATCACCATGATCAACTATAAGAAAACAGAAGTTGGAGTACAAACATGAATCAAAGAAATCTGTATCCCAAATCCTTGATTGGTTACTTCATTGCTAGAATCGCCGCTTATGTTCCTAAAGCCTACCTAGCTTTGTTATGCAGATGAATCAACAATGTGGTGAGGATAATCTACATATGTAAAGACATAAATACATAAATTAAATATGCCTATAACTAATTCAAGACATAATGGACCCAAACAAATCACAAAGAGAATAAATGTATAAATATGACTCATCCTAAAAAATAAGCATGACATTGCTGTTACACTAGACAACCTTTGCTCAAAGTGTTAAGCATATGGTAAGATGATCTATTGATCTGTGGTATGACAATATAAAGTGTCGTGTCCTTTTATAGAGTATGCATGTATCCCTCGTGTCATAAAGTGTCCCAAGCATCCAACTCATCAAGGGACCAAACATTCAAAGTGTCTACATAGCACTGTGTGCTTTTCCTAAGATTATGGATAGATATATTGTTTTCTTCTCAATGACATTAATGATCCAAAAAAAAAAAATCAAAGAAAATATGGTCATGAACTTCATCCATATATTTTGCTTCCTTATAATTAGTAGTCAAAGCATTACACGCAAAGTGAACTAATATACTTTTTCAAGTTTCAAGAAAGGTGTACTCTCATCAATAGAAGGTTCCGATCTTACCAATCATGGCTGGTAGAAGATGTAGATCAACAAATGGAAGCAAGCATCTCAAATCCCTCAAGAAGAGTCAAAGAATAAGATAATACGAGAAAGTTTACTATACTTTTATTTAATGTGGGTCTCTACTCCCAGTTGGGTATAACTTTCTTTTGCGAACTGTCACAGACTCACAGGTCAATATTATTCCACAACAATGGTCTAACAATATTTTTTTGAATCATGAAAACCATATTATAATTAAAATCCATCTCCATCATCAAAATTGATTCCACCCTCCACATTAAAATGATAAGAAGAGCTAACTTGAGGGTGGAAAGGAAAAAAATTTGGTCACTTCCACACGAGTGTCGTCTTCAGATGACACCTTGTCCCATTCAACAGGATTTGAATGAAACCCCTCATGAGCTCATTATACCAATGGTTTTCCCTCATTGTGAGTACATAACACTGTACCTTGACATCTGTATAATTTTCTCCTAGTACTTTCTTCCTAAAAACCATGGAAGGCAAACTCTAAGTACATGTGCTGTGCATTGAAACTCATTGTATATCAAAACAATGGAACAACTATCCTCAGCAAGCTAAAGCTTATGAAAAGCACAATGATAAACAGTTAACTATAACAAGAACTAAAGTAAGTTGGTCAATTCAAAGCCGAGCCCGACCAAGATGAGAGCCCAAATGACTCCTAAGGAAAGCAAACGGACAATAATAAACTGAGTAACCAGAATCAAATTGTCGGATTAAAACGATAATTCAAATGTGCGGCAAATTCTTATGAAGAAATCGTTTAACTAATAGGGAGAAGAAAAAAAATCAGAATGAAGCATAAGTGGGATAAAGCAAACCATAAAAGCCTACAGATATATCATAAGCAATACAGACCTCATCCAGGGGATCACCACCCTCTTCTTGAGTAGCCAATTCGGCCGCATCTTCATCCTCTTCCACCTCCTCCTCCTTCTCAACCCGTTGTAGCTCCGGCTCCCGGACCTTGGACCGGTGAAACCCTTTCATGTGCCGCCCGTGATCCGTCTCCTTCTCCTTGATCTTCCTCAACTTCTTCTGTAGGACCGACGTGGCAAGGTCGATGCTCCCGTAGAGCTTCTCCGAGTCCATCTCCGCACGGATCACCCCATGCCTCTTGGTGAACAGAGTGACCTGAATCCGGTAAAACACGACTCCTTGCCTTACGTTAACGAATTACGATCAATTCAAGAACCACCAACCCAGTTGATGTGTAACAGCCCATAATACGGATAAGGTCGGCTCAAACGGGAATAATCTCGAGCAATGAGAGTACGAAAGAGTTTGAAGGGGAGGGGATAACTGATCACCTCGCATCTGCGGAGCCTTGGTCCCCTGCCGAACTCGCCTCCGCGGGCAGAGAGCCGCACGTCGACCTCTCTGACGAGGTGGCTGTGCTTCTGGACGGCCTTGCCCACCTTGTCCTCGACGTACTCCTTCACGCTGTCCGTCAACTAGTACCAAGACGGTCATTTTAGGATTGTAGACATAGGGAAGGTTTGAAAGAAGGCAGTGAAGAGAAATTACACTGAGGTTCTTTCCTTGGAGGATCAATCGGACGGAGGAGAGTGCGCCGTCCCAGGACATGCGGACGGCGGGGTGCTTCACGGCACGGGAGGAGCCCCGGGGCTTGACGGGGGATGCGGAGAGCACGGCGTGGCCGAGGAAATCTGAATGGAGGGACGGGAATGTGGCGGCGGCGGAGGCGGCGGTTAGAGTTAGGGTTCTGGGATGGGTATGAGGGCAGGAGCAGGAGAGATGGGGGTGGAAGCCGGCGTGGCCGGCCGCCCAAAGAACCGTAGCCATTTCTGGAGACGATCGATCAGGGACGGGAGGAGGTTAGGGTTAATCTAGGGTTTCTGAGCGTTCTATCGAGGTGGGGAGATTGGAGCTGAAAGGAGGGGCGGACTGGAGTGGAGTGGAGTGGCGAGGGAGGGGAAGAAGAAAGGGATGTGTTTGGAATTTCACCGATGCTTGGAGGGGGGGACAGGTGCCCGCGTGGAGGCTAATCCATTCCGGATAGTACAGCGTTGAGATGCTCCTCCGGAATACGTTAGCCTTTGTCAGATACGATACTCGATCCGACTGTTTCCGCCGTTGGATCGGCCGCATAGTCGCTACTGGGTGGAAAACAGGATGGCGGAACGTTGATCCTATAGACCACTGGGTGGAAATATCAAACTCAACTCAAGATAAAAAAGAGAAGAATAACTAAAAAGACCGAGACTTGGTGTTCCGCCGGAACATCTTTACAAGCAGCAACTTTACACACGTACAGCCTTTCGGAGATCCAACGTCACGGTTTGTCACAAAAAGAGCAACACACGGACATCACCCAACAAACTTCCGGCAGATCTAGCTCACGGAGAAAGGGCGGGAGGCGACGATCCGAGACGGAGGAAGGGGCGGCGAGATCCGCGGCGAGTCAGGGCTGATCGGGGGACGCCAGCCGGGAGGCGATGGAGGAGTGGTACATGGCGTCGTGCCACGTCTCCGTCGCCCGCATCTCCCGCCGCAGCACCCTCGCCTTCTCCGCCGTCAGCCCAGACCTCCTCACCGCCGCCCCGTCCTCCTCCGCCTTCCCCTCCGATCCCGCGCCCCCTTCCGCCTGCTCCTCCGATCCGCCCCGCTCCCGGATGACCGTGCGGAACGGCGGTGCCCACCAGGGCCGCCTGCCGTCCCCGAGTGGGGCCAGCGCCCCCCCGTCGGCGGACGGGGCCTTGGAGCGGCTCCACGAGGCGGCGATCGCGCCGCTCTTGATGGTCCGGGGGGTCACGGAGGGAAGGAGGGGAGCCTGGGGAGGAGAGAGGGACGCCATCGAGGTCGAGACTCGAGGGGGAAAGCGTTGTGATCGCCGCTTAGTGTGGGGACTAAAATAGGGAGCGGGACGAGAGTTGCTGTTGTGGGAAAGGACGGGCTCGAATCCTCACCAGTAACGAGTCCCTCCATTTTCACGCAGTTAGGAACCCGATGCGATCAATGTGACCAACGGCATCACAGGCGAAGATCGGGACTCTACTGCGGGAAAATGGAGGAACCGGAACTGAGTTAGATCCTGGAGAGGACGAATATTCGAAGTCTGATTCTTTACAGATCCAGATCCAAGGATCACCGTTGGATGTTACGAAAGAATCATTATCTCTTCTGGATTTGACGATAAGAGTGTGTACAGTGTTGCAGGGGATATAGCCGTTAACAGCGCCTTCACTCATTTATGGAAAATGCTATTCTGCCAACTCGCTTTGCCAACTTCACGTGGCACGATCACAGCCGTTGGTTTCACCGTTCTGAGGCAAACGGACCACAGCGAACGGTTGCCACGTCACAGATTCATTCGGTGCATCCAACTAGGAACTAGAAAGAGGGCCATGATGATGGAAATATTTTAGAGTGGTATAATTTCCTTGGATCAACTATTGTACCTAATAACAAAATTTTGGTACCGTACGGAACCCATCTCCACCATCCATTTAATTTTTCATATATCGTAGCGATGGGGGCATTATTTTAGGAGCCATGGGATGAAGCCTAGGTGAACATCTGAGATCCACCATAGAGCCATCGGAAGGTCCCTATAAATTTCGGTACCCAATAGAATTTTCCAATTTGGTTATAGGAGTCCGTTGACAGGGACTACTCTTGATCAATATAGCCATCCTTTAAGAAGATGCTTCTGATTTCTCGAAAACTTACCACTTTGATATCCATGACACGTGATCGTACAGAAGCCAAAGCATGCCAGCATGCTAATATATTGTCCTTTGGCAATGCTTATGTTTTTATTATATGGAAGGGGAAGGTGCGTGTGATGCATGTCTGCGTAGAGAGAGTGAGGATATAAAATGATTCACAGGTAGGTCCCTCATGCATCTATTGGATGTGAGTGAGCATTCCACCACGTCAGCATATACATCAGCCCCATTGGATAATTTCTCATGGGAGAGGAGTTGATGTTTTCTTTATTCGTGAGATTCCTGATTTTAAATTTTTAGGTCAACTCTTTGACTGTTAATCTACTCATAGAGGTCTTTCATATATAGGATGGTTTAACCCCCACTATACCAAGAAACCCATTGGTGAAGATGAAGATCGTCCCTAAATCTGATGTAAAAACACCATTTCATGGGGAAGAGATGCATCTTCTTCTTCAAATCTAGTTTCAAGAAACAAATTCGTGAATAAAGAAGATGGAGATCTTCCTCGAATCCGGTGTCAAAAACCAATTCGTAAGGAAGAAGATAATCCCCTCAAATTCACTGCCAAGGAACTCATTCGTGAGGAAGTTCTTCATCTTCTTCCTCAAATCGAGTGTCAATAAACTCATTTACTGATGACTTGCATGAGGAAAAAGATGAACATCATCCTCACAAATGAGTTCCTTGCCACCTAATTTGGTGAATATCGTTATCTACTCAATATTGGTTTCTTCCTCACTAATGAATTTTATTTTTTTCATTTGACATTGGATTTGAGGAAGAAGATGAAGATCTTCCTCACTAATGAATGTTATTTTCTTCATTTGAAACGGTATTTGAGGAAGAAGATGAAGATCTTCCTCATAAATGCTGTTTTTACATTGAATTTAGGGAAGATCTTCAATTTCTCTAATGGATATCTTGGTATAGAGGGGCAAAATCGTCCGATGAAAGAACTGCAGGGGTAGATTAACAATCAAAGAGCTATGACCAACGAAACGGAAAGAGGGGGGGGGGGGTTAGGGTTATTTTGGAGGGATAAGTCAAAATAACCCCCTTTTTATAAATCCATAATAGTTTTTACTCGTATAAATGTACCGATGGGTATTATTTGGTTTGTGTCATTAGCCCTAATTGAATGTGATTTTGTTCACCCTTTTGCTAGCTGGAAGACTGTTACCTTCACATTTGAATTGTTTGTATGCGCTTTTGGAAGACATCTGAATGTACACTTGCATATCTCTTTGGTCCTATTTTGTAGGTGCATCTAATGGTTCAGCTGGAATGGTGACATTTATCCACCTAACATGATAGTTAACAAATTATTTATGGTCAATATAGTAAAGATATATACGTAATACAAAATAACATATAGTAATTTTTTTAATATATTTTGATGCATGTTGTTATTTTGTCATTTTGTCTCGATCCATGGTGTATGTGTGTGTATCAAAAAATGAGCCTCCAGATGTTTGGAGGAAAACTTGCCTCCATATGCCTTGATTTTATGACCCATAAGACTCCAACGAAGATGATTCTCTTTCGAGGGTAATCATCATATCTTAGATAGAGTACATGTAAAAAATTGGCACATTTATAAACTTTTAGAGGCATTAAACATTAGAATCTTTATCGGTCGCCCATTGTAACTGTTGATTTTCGGAATTAATAGATTGTTCTAATCAGCAAATCAAAACCAACTGCAAATCAAGATAACAAGTACATAGAACAATAGCCGAAAATCAAATACACTGACGATTTAGGTAGTTTGTCCAATCGGGCTACATCCATCAGGGAGCGAGAGATCTTTCAAACTATTAATCTACAATAGTCAAGGCTATTCACTGATAGCAAACAAGGAGAAAAATCACATGCACCTTCACAACAACCAAACCTTTCTGCAAGCATTTCCCAATACATCGGTACACAAGAGAATTGTCAAAAAGACCTTATGAGAAATCAACAACAAGAAGCGACGCATCAAGAGATCACCATGAGGAAAGTCAGAGATCCGATGAGAATCTCTCTCTCTCTCTCTCTCTCTCTCTCTCTCTCTCTCTCTCTCTCTCTCTCGAGGAATTTAGCAAAATGACCACGAACTTCCACATATTAGTCAAAGTGACCCCAACCGCTTTTAGTGTTATTTTTTTGACCCTACACACGTGCAAAACTGAGGGAACCAAATTTGAAGACCTTTTTACCCTTCCATGTAACTGTATCTACCAACTAACACCTTTATCCCCGTTTTATCCGGTCGTCGCTCGTCGCGCCCGTTCAAACCCTTTTCTCTCCCGATGGTGAAAATTTCCAAGCCAACCATCACTCATCTCTGGAGTGCCGACTATCACCATTGCCGATCTTTCGAAAAACCCCGGTATGATTTTTATCCCCAATATTTTCTTTTACCTCGTTTTCGGATAGTGAAAACCTTAAACCCTAAATTCCTAGTGATGTTTGCCATTTTTTTTGAATGGTGACTTCAACCCTACACTTAAAATTTTAGAATTTTGTATCTAAATCGACACTATACACCAGCACAAAACTTAGATTGTAATTTAGGGTTTTTGACTGCCATCGGCATTGGGAGCTATGGGTATTGCCACCACTGATTTGGCACCATGTACTAATTTGATTGCACATAATTTCATGATTAAATGCTAAAATTTAGGAAATTTAAGAATTAGCATCTGTATTTGTGCCTTTGTTTACTCCTATTGTTGGTTGACATATGATTTTTGGATTTGCCCCTTTGTTTGCAGTTATATATCTGATTTGGCTCCTGATTTTGCTCCTATGTATTCCTGATTTTACTCCTTTGTTTACTCCTGTGATCCTGATTTGACGGATATATTGGCGCCTTCATGGTTTGCCTAATTTTTTTGTTTGGCATCTAAGCACAATGCCTTCTCGTCGAGCTTCTAGAGGATCCAAGAAGAGATCAAGTCCGAAGCCTAAAGAAAGTAGCCAAAGAAGAAAAGCAAGAAGGTCTAAGATTTCAATTCTGATTCTGATTTTGATGAAAAATATCAGGAATCAGTAAAAGAATCTCAATCCCACAGTGGAACTGAACCTGTGAAAATAGTAAAGAAGATAGAGGAATCCTCTTATACTGAATCTGTGAAAATAGAAGAAGTAAATACGAAAAAAAAGGTTTCGACGACTTAAACAAGTAGGCATGTAAAACGGTGTACTACAAAGTTATCAATTAGATAATGAGTTTCTTTAGATCAAAGCCAAAAAGGATGGACCTACTTCAGAAATATTATTTTGGACATCTTTTGAATATCAGGCATGATAAGAAAATGTTTGTCCCACAAGTGTTGCATTATTTTTACCAGAGACATATTTTGAATCTCTCATTTAAAATAGGGTCAACTATCATGACATGTACGCCCTTAGAATTTTATATAATGGTTGGATTAAAGTACAAACATTCATAACTTCCTAAATTTTAAAAGTACTCATGTCATGAATAAAGAAGGAATACTTTAGTCATGTGAAGATCCAACATAATCAGACGATGGAAACAATTAAGATATGCATGAACAATGAAGATACCATGAATTTGATATTAGTCCTTATACTAGATAACTATGTGCTTAGGGCATATCCATTCAATCCGATTCGTGTCAAGTATTTATAGTTAGTTAATGATTTAGATACATTCAATACTTATCCTTGGGGTAAAGTTGCATATGATACATTAAAATCTAGTATTGAAGGTATAAAAGAATAAAGAGGCCGATAGAATATAATATCTTTAATTATGTGCTTGCTTTGCAGGTATGAAACTCTTTGCTCAATTTCTATTTATTTTACTTTTTAATATATTTGAGTATTAATATATTCATTGAAATATGACAGTCATGGTTTCTTGAAAGAATGTCTTTGTAGGGAAATATGTGTTCAACGAAGGATAAAGTAGTATATTTTCTAAGAGTTATAAATTTGTATGATTTTATAAGTGTATCTTACGAGAAAAACAATGACTTGGTTGAGAGTGAGAATAAGAGTATATATACGTTTACCATGATTTTCTTAAGATGTATTTACTTTTTATTATAAATCTAATTAAAAGTGAGGATGTCAGTATGATTTCAATTTTTGTTATAATATGTAGGTACAAATTTTACCTTTATAAGAATTGAGCGAATCGGAATTACAAGATTTTAATGATGTTGCAAAAAGTTCTTCGGATGATGAGGAAAAACTTGGACAATACATGCTCAGGAGAAAAAAGCTTACTGATACTATGGCATGTTCTTCATCTCATATGGCTGAAGATATTAAAGATTCAAAAATATAAGGTTTAGAGAAATTAGTGGTAGAGTTGGTATAGCGGGTTAAAACCCTTGAGATAAAATATGTAATTTTGGAAGGATCAAATGGCCTTGACATGATCTTATTCAATGATCTGGTTTATATTAAAGATATCCAATAATGAGAGAAAAAGAAGTATGATCAGAAGGACGAAGAAGGAGAGAAAAAGAATTGTCAGGAGAAGAGAAGAAGAAGAAAAATGACAAAGAATGTTGGAAAGAATAGGATGACCGAGGAAGTAAAGGAGGTGAGAAGCCAGATGAACAATTGATTATATTATCATCACCAGAAAAAGACGGAGGGTAAAGAATTAGCGAAAAAAGAGTTCCAAGTTAATATTATAGATCTCATTGGCTTAAAAAAACAAAGTTAAAAAAACATATATTGAAATTTGACTTTGTTCCTAAAAAGAAGGTTGAGCCGAAGAAATTCATGAAAATTCTTTCAAATGATAAGAGAAAAATCCTATTTGACTATATAGATGAGAACACAAGCAATTTGTAAAAAAAAATATGGTTAGCTTGTATTGTTATAAATTTATAATTTAACTTTTATATATTTTTCTTTGTATAATAGGCCAATACCTTTTATTGATGGGACCGATGTTGCTCTGGCATTTCTTTATGACTTATATTTAATAAACACTTAGGTAGACAGTAAGGTAGCTTACCATTCGTTATTTGCCTATATGTTCATTGTTGCAAGTTTAGTTAATATTTATTATATCTTATACATCACATATTCCTTATATTTTGTAACATATGAATCCGTATATGTGGTTCTTGGAACAAAGATATCACAAACGGCGAGTAAAGACGAAGTTACGAGTTATGCCAATTATAATAACATAGATATTCTTTTGGATAAGTTATATAATTAAGTATGTTCATTCACAAGTTATCAAATTAGTTATGTAATTAACAAAAAATATTTTCTTCATCAATAACTAATTTTGTGAGCTGTCAAAGATTTTAAAACATGGGTCAAAGATCAAAAAACAAAGAATTAAGTGAATTGGCATAATTGTACTATTGTCAAAGAGGGCGGTATGATACAATCTTAAAGTTTGCTAACTTATATAATAAAGTTAAAGATAAAAACGATAAACTTTTACGACTCTAGAATTATTCACATATCCCGATACCCATTAATCATGTCCAAAGACACTAGTATTTAGGGGTTGTCAAAATAAAAGCGAGGGTCATGATTTTGATTAATTCATTGGAGAGAAATCTCATGATCATGTATCGGGATGATATAAACCTATTTTTTGATTTTTTTTCTTTTGTTGATGCATTACTTGGGAGATGCTACAGCTCTATAAGAAAATAAGAGAAAAATACAAAACTATCCATTGGAATTGAAAATGTAATCTAATGGGTAAATATGTTCCTTTATTAAATGATATTAAATTTATTTTGAATTAAAATTAATTGACATGTAATTTATTTTCTATCTGATATTACAGATGGGATTATGGCTTTTTTCTGATGGCATATGTTAGCTTCTTCACATTAAACAAACAAGTAGATTTTGCTAAAGTAAACATGATAATCATTAGAAGATGGATATCTTATCAATTATTGACGAAACATGTTAATGAATAATTCAGAGTCAATGGATATTTATTTGAGTTTGTAACTATTTTGAATACATTATGTGGATAAGGTCTGTAATATTTTGGTGGTGGGTATATATTGGTGGATTGTTTTGGACAATATCTAAGGCTATTTGAACAACGTCTGTAATATTTTGGTGGTGGGTGTTAATGGAATGTTTGCAACTAATTTGACAAGGTCTAAGGCTATTTGAATACTTGATATGGACAAAGTTAATAATATTATTGGTGATGGGTGTTTGGTTTTTATTCATTTTTGGATAATGTTCTTAGTTATATAATTTCATGTTGTATTATATGGTTATGGTTATATTATGTGTTATGTGGTTATATGGTTCTACACTTGTTGTATTATATATATATATATATATATATATATATATATATATATATATATATATATATATATATATATATATATATAGGGTCAGGATCGGATGACCCAGCAAATTTTGACCCATTAATAACCCAGTACCCTTTGAGGCACTTAGAGGTTATAGAATGGGATGATTTTTTGTAAGGATGTTGTCTATGGTATGTTGATCATCCTTACAAAAAATCAGCCCATTCTAAAACCTCTATGTACATCAAATACACACTTCAAATCAACGGTTTTTGACTGTCAATTTTAACCGTTGATTTGAAGAGCACCCTTTGATGCACCTAGAGGTTTTAGAATGGGCTGATTTTTTGTGAGGATGATCAACATATTATAGACAACATGTCTACAAAAAATCATCCTATTCTGAAACCTCTAGGTGCTTCAAAGGGTGCTGGGTTATTAATGGGTCAAAATTTTGATGGGTCATCCGATCTTGACCCTATATATATATATATATATATATATATATATATATATATATATATATATATATATATATATATATATATATATATATATATATATATATATATATATATTATGTGCCTTAAGTTCGATAGAAGACTTCCAAAACTTAGAGCTTCTACCAGATCCTCAGCAAATTCAGTTGCATATATCTGCGCCAGTTTATGCGCCTATATGCCTAGATTTGAATTTATGCACCTATGCAGCTTAAGCTGACAGAAGACTCCCAAAACTTAGTACCTCTACCAGATTCTCAGTAGATTCAGGCATACATATCTGTACCAGGTTACGCCTATATGCTTGGATCTGCGTCTATACGCCTTAAGCTCGACAAAAGACTCCCAAAACTCAGAACCTCTGCTAGATCCTCAGTAAATTCGTATGTATATATCTGTGCCAGGTTATGTACCTATACGTCTGGATCTGCACCTATGAGTCGTATGCTTGACAGAAGAATCCCAAAACTCAGAGCCTCTACTAGATCCTCAACAACTTCAGGCATATATATCTGCGCTAGGTTATGTGCTTATATACCTGGATTTGCACCTAAGCGCCTTAAACCCGATAGAGGACTCCCAAAACTCAGAACCTCTGTCAGATTCTTAGTAAATTCAGGCGTATATGTATACGATATGTTATGCGTCTATCCACCTGAATCTATGCCTATTCGCCTGGATTTGCGTCTATGCACCTTAAACTCAACATAAGACTCCTCAGAGCCTCTGCCAGATCCTTGACAAATTCAGGCATATATATGTTTGTTCCAGGGTTTGCATCTATACACCTGGATCTGTGCCTTTGTGCCTTAAGCTCGATTGAAGACTCCAAAAAACTCAAAGCCTTTGTCAGATCTTTAGCAATATTGACATGACCTGGAGAACTACTATAATATTAACATGTTTTTACTATCTAAAATAGTTTATAAAAATACTTCCAATTAGTCCATCCCAAAAGTTAACAAAAATATATCCGATTTGTCCCAAAAGTTAACAAAAATACATGTCTACTATTGTGAAATATGAAAATTACATGACTTTCTGTTATGCCCAGTTTGTTTACACCTGCTGCACTTAACTATCATGTGTTCTTCACCTTGAAAGATTATTCTTTTCTTTTTTGGCTTTTCTGTGAGATTCTGCATGATTGATGCCAATAATTTCTCGTCAAGACTAATTTCCATCGATGTTTGCCATCGACTTTTATCTGCAACCGGATAGATTGACTCTTTGTATATTGACTGATAATTATTTACGGAATAGTAGTGCGTACAATGGTTATACAAATCCAACTTGTATCTTGTAATATCAGCCAACACATGCGAACATGGCAATGACATAATATCAAATTTACGACAACTGTATGTATGCTTGGCTAAGTCAACATGATCGTCACCCTGCGAACTTTTTATCATAAATTCATTAGTGCTAATATCAAAATAATATGTGGGGCAGGCTCTTACCATATCATTTTGTAGTTGTGTCTCAGCCCAATTGGTTAGTATATTTGTCATCTTTACCGCTAAGTTTCATCGTTTGAATCACAAACCCTGTACTTTTAATCAGAATCTCTCAACAAGCGTAGTGATTGGTAGTTCTCTGATATCTTTAAGCATATTATTGCAACTTTCTGACGAGAAAAAAACATATTTTTTGTATGAATATTAGGGTAACCATACCCATACCTGAAAGTTTATCAGGCAGAGTCCCTATGCCTATAACCTACCCAAACCTTGTTTTGGGTACAAAATCTATACCCTACTCTAAGTTTCGAGTATGGTTCGGATCGGGTTTCCAGTTTTTCGGACTCCATTACCACCCTTAGATGATCGAGTACATATTGAATATTTTTGTAAATTTAAGTAAGGGCTGCCAAAGATATTAGTTGGGCTATGTATGTATATATATATAGAGAGAGAGAGACCCACCCAAGAGCAAAGCACTTCATCAAACTTCATCCCCTCCAAAGAATATGTGGAATGTTGAATTCCCACTTGGATGGGAATAGGATGCCAACAAGAAGGGTTCCTCCACTTAGTGGATGGATTCAAGAAAAATCAACAGTTCTTCATCTCTTCCAGCTCTCTTCAACAGAAAAGGCAGAAAATTTCTTTTTTTAAAAAAAGAAAAGTAGAAAAGAGGGACTTAGTGGAAATGGAACCTTTAGGGTTTTTTTTTTTACACATCATACGCCCACTACCATCCTTTTCCGCAGCCACCGAATTTTATTTCCAATTCTCTTTCCCTCACCAACCATCGCTGTCGTCCCCGCCCTATAAAGTCCCGCCACCGCCCTTTCCGGTTTCTAAAGCCCACCCCTCCAACCGGCGAAGATGTCCAAGGAACCCGGGTCCATGGTCTCCCGCTACGCCCCCTCCGCCGCCCCCGCCCGCCTCCTCTGTTCCGCTGTCATCGTCCTCATCATCCTCTCCGGCGTCACGGCCCTCGCACTCTACCTCGTCTACCGCCCCTCCAGGCCCCGCTGCACCGTGCTCAGCGCCGCCGTCTACGAGCTCTCCAACGCCACCTCCGTCGCCGCCTCCCAGGCCAGCGTCATCTCCACCAGCATGCAGTTCACCGTCGCCATCCGCAACCCCAACGAGCGGGCCTCCGTCAGCTACGACCGCCTCTCCGCCTACGCCACCTACCGCGGCGAGGCCATCACCCCCGCCATACCGCTCCCGCCGGTGTTCCTGGAGCGGGACAGCACGGTGGCGGTGTCGCCGGTGCTGGGCGGGGGGTGCTTCCCGGTGTCGGCGGAGGCCGCGGCGGGGCTGCTCAGCGACGAGGCGTACGGGGTGGTGGCGCTGCGGCTGGTGCTGCTGGGCCGCCTGCGGTACAAGGCCGGGCCGTTCCACGGCAGGTGGCTGGCCATGTACCTCCGGTGCGACATGCTGCTTGGCATCAAGAAGGGGGTCACCGGCCAGGTCCCGCTGCTCGGTGGGCCCGACTGTGACGTCGACGTCTGAGGAGGAAGGATGAATCGTCTTCATCTTCATCATCTTCTCACTGACCCATCTGGTTTGTTGGGTGTTCTTCATTTCTTTTCAATGTGTATGCCTTCCATGCAAGATGAAAGGCAACTGTATGTAAAGAGTGAAGAATAAACCAAGGGAGATCGAGGGAGCTAGGCATTGGCTCTTAACATTAGGAGACTTAGTGTTAGGTCCCTGATAAGAGATTAGTTGAGTGAAAAGGACAGATATAAAGATGGTTTTGCACCGGGTCCCTATTCAAAAATGATGCATTTGGAGCAAGTCCCTCGTTGATTTTTTTTTCTCCCCTCTAAATAATAAAATTATCCTTAATAGTAAAGTCAAAATCTAAATTTCTGCTACAGTGAAATCAATGTAGCAATTTTTAATCTTTATTACTGAATTGTTACTCTTTGCTATGGTGAAATCACTATAGCAAACCATTTATAAAAAAAAATCATCTAAAAGAAAATATTTTGCTACGGTGAAATCATTATAGCAAATTGTTTTTATTACCAAACTGTTACTCTTCAAATGATTTCCTTGTACGACTATATAGGAGTAAAATGGATATTTCTCAAACGAAAGAACCTAGCCTATTGTTAAAGTATCTTTTTGTTCGTCCTTAATTATCGATAAATAGATCTGTTTAAGGGACCTACCACAATTTGCTGTTATCTTTATCTTTTTTTAAAAAAAATTTCAACTCTCCTTCATAACCCCTATTAATCCTCTGGCCATGCCTGGTTACTGAATTCACCAGGTATCACTTCCGTATGATTATTAGAGTTTACGGAGGATGTTGAGATATATTGATAATCAACAAAATCATTACAAATTGCATCTCGGACACACAAAGGTATCGAGAGGTATGACCACTCCAAAAAGCATGAGTGGTTTACAGAGAATTTGGCTAAATTATGGACTACTTTATTGTCTCTTCTAGGGACGAATCTGACCGAGGTTCTTGGACTCTGCTGCAACACTTACGATTTGAAAGTCTTGCCCAGAGAGGTGTCAATCTTCTACAGGAGCACTATTTGTTGAGATGGAGTGCCCTTCTCTTAAGAGAAGGCACAATGTCCTTCATGGGTATTGTAACTATTGTTCATGATGATGATGAGCTTTGATGCACTCAGCAGGCCACGGAGGCGCGGATGCTTGAAGCTCCGATGCCACGCACTAGCATGGGCGGAAGCATGGATGAGGATGTGCAACTTCGTCCCCATGATAGAAGGTATTGGACTCCACCAAGAGTGCCCTCAAACCCATGAATGGGATCATGGACTCACTTAATAGACATGAACTCAAGAATGAGTTCTTTTTAATCGGGGGAGCTTGATGTAGGACAAATTGCCAAGCCAGATGTTGAGCTCTGATACCACTTGACACAATGGATAATGTAGGCACGAAGCTCTGATACCACTTACAGGGGTGGAAGCGTGAACGGTAATGACCAACGTCTTCCTCGATCACTATAGAAGGCCTTGAAATTCACCTAGTTGCTAGGGGTGTGCAGGATCCAAACCAAACTGATCAAATCGACCAAACCAAATTGATCAATTTTGATCGATTTCGACGCACTCAATGAACCAGATTGGATTGCGTTTTTAAAAAACTGGCATGATTGGATCGGTTAACGGAATTAAAAATTCAAAACCGACCTAAACCTAACCGAACCAACATATGTATATACATATAATATTTTATTCAATATACCATATGTCCTTATATACCCTTGCTACCAACAACGATTGCAATACTGTAAGATGACTCAAAATCAGTTAAAAATCTTATATAGACCTAATGATTTGATAGCAATTTTTTTTTTAAAGTTTGAACTAGGCCCTAAGAAAAAGGGGGGAGCCCAATAAGATCATGGTCCAAAGTCCAAACCAACTTTAATTGGATTGGATTGAATTCCAATCTTAGTTCGGTTTGGATTGGATTAAAAATCCTCAAAACCGACCAAGGTTGGATCGGTTTGGGTTTTGCCTAAATAGGTTGGTCTCGAATTGATGCACACCCCAACTTGTGGCCCCCTAGCTACTTGATCTTAGGGTTTAACGTCCTTGAGGATTAAAGAGCACCCTTGGTGGATTCCATGATCTCCTCAACACTACACCAAAATGGGAGAAAGACTACAGTAATAAACATTGTTCATCCTCTTTTGCGCATGATATGCATCAGAGCTTCGCGCCACCACTGCGGCAGATCGCTTCATACTGTTCATTGGAATTATTGCGGTGTGTGATAATTGATGCAGTAAGATATTTTACATTCATTCTTGTAGTATACTTCTTTGTAGTGGATTTTGCTTTTATTTTCTTTTTTTTTATACACTAATGGGAGTGTATATTAGAAAAAAAATCATGGGTCCACCACTGATCCTCCTCTTCTTTCTTTCAGTACTCCTTTATTAAAGCATAGCTTTTTCCTATGTGAGCTTTGCATCTTTCTAATCTCCATTCATTTTATTTAAGTGAAACTGATGCTCAAGCTTTTTAACTTTTGATGATTCTCATCCTTTGGGACGAAGCATCGATCTAACCGACGGTCAGGATTTGCATGTGCAAACAAGGCACAACAGCCTTGAGGGAAAGTTCTCTCCACGGTGTCTATGTCTGGAGTTGAACAAGGGACCTCTTCAACATGGGAGAGAGGACGTACCTCCAGGCCTAGAGCCCGTGGATTGGTGATTCTATGATAGTTTCACAATACTACTGTCCATCTCCTTACTTAATCTATGAGAAACTATATAGTGAAGAGTTGGGTACTTGAACAAGGGGTGAAACTTGGGCGGGTTAGGTTGGGTTGGTGCATTCTCAACCCTGGCCGAAGTACCACTAATCCTAGCCCAACACAACCTTTGGTTCAGAATTCTCAACCCAACCCAACCCAAGTGGGTACGTTGGTAGGGTTGACCGGGTTGCAGTGGGGTTAAGATTTCTTTATACTTCTAGTCTATTATATTTTCAGTGCATTAATGTATTTTTTCTAATAATAGCTATTTGTGTAGTTATTTCGTGAACGAACTTCGCTCTTTTTGTTTAAAAAATATATTATGCATATGAAAAATACTCGATTAACATTCAACTATATCAAATTTCACAAAACAAAAATTTCTCTGCGCGCAAACTCCACCTGGAGACGACGAACCAAGAGAGGAGATCTGACTCCCCCTCGCACGCTTCTTCTCCCGGCGACGGACCGGGATACCCCCCTATGCCTCTCTTTGCACTGCTGCGATGACAGACGGAGAAGAGGGGGAGAACAACTCTCCCCTGTGCGTCCCTTCGCACAATTGCGGCGGCCCTCGGTGATGGAGAGGAAGGGTCGGACAAGCCGAACCCCGTCCCTCCTACGTGTTTCTCTCTAGCCAGCGATTCTCGGTGATGGGAGGAGGGGTCGGACAAACCGAACCCCCACCCCGCCACACGTTTCTCTCCAGCCATCGATCCGCCCCAACGTCGTGCGCTTTGTCCATGCCAACCTCTCCAAGAACAACCGCTAGCCCTACGTCGTCTCCAAGCGCGCACGATCACCAGGCCTCCGCTGAATCCTGGGGTACGTTTGGTAACATGTGCCGCAGCGGCTGAATGTTTGCCCCCACCAAGATCTGGCGCTGCTGGCACCAACACTTCAGCGTCAACTAGAGGTGCTTCACCATCGTCTTGCCCTCGCCGCCTCCGTCGTTCCCTCCCTTGTCCTCGCCTGCGGCCATTGCATCGAGTCTGTCCCTGAGCTCCCCCTCTTCTTTTCCGACTCCGCAAAGTCTGTCGAGAAGACCTCGTCTGCCCTCAAGATTCTGAAGCAAATCAACGCCTACCCGGACGTCGAGAAGGCCAAGGACAATTGATCCATTTGCCCAAGTAAGGGGAAGATGCGCAACCGCTGCACATCAACTGCAAGGACCCCCTAACCGTGTACCCAAGGGCTCGAAGCTTGTGAAGGTGTTCCGCAACATTTTTCGGGCGCTGATGTGGCGAACATGGAGCTCCTCAACCTGGTCCCCGGGGGGAACCTAGGGAGGTTCATCGTTCGGATAAGGTCGGTGTTCGACAAGCTGGATTCTGTTTTCGGGACCTTTGACAAGCCCTCTGAGAAGAAGAAGGGCTATGTGTTGCCGAGGTCCAAGATAACGAACATGGATCTCTCAAGGATCATCAACTAGGACGAGGTGCAGTCGGTTGTGAGGCCGATCACGAAGGAGATCAAGCATCGAACACTGAAGAAGAACCTGTTGAAGAATCTCAATACTCTGCTGAAGCTGAACTCGTATGCAAAGACCACGTGGAGATGTCTGTCCTTGTGGAGGCACAATGTGTTAAGGCCAAGAAGGAGATGCTCAACAAGAAGAGGAGCAAGATCCTCAAGGAAGAAGCACCATGGAAGGACCAAACCTCCCCCATCTTTCCGCGTGCTTTCCTTGCAGTGGCCCTCTGTGACGGGAGGAGGGGTCGTACAGACCGACCCCCCCTCCCTCCCTCCCCCGCCCCCCGCGTGTTCTCTCCAGTCGACGATCCTTGGTGACGGGAGGAGGCTGGGGTTGGACAAACTGAACCCCCTCCCCCCCGCGTGTTTCTCTTCAATCGGCAACACTTGGCGATGGGAGACGGGGGTTGGACGGACCAAACTTCCTCCCTCTCCATGTGCTCTTGGCGGCAATCCTCAATAATGGGGTGGATCAATTGGTTCGACCCTCCTATCTGCGTGCTCTCTCGCCCGATGTCCCACGACGACAGGGGGGCAGACGGCCCAACCTCCCTCGCCGTTACCCTCGTGATGGCAAGAAAAATTCAATAAAGAGGGAGAGGGAGGAAGGAAGCGTACCTGCGCAGGGAGAGCGACGGATGGAACGAAGAGGGAGCGAAAACCTAACCCCAGATACCCTAAAATAAAGAAGTCTGGAATGCGTGGCTCGAAGCATGTCGCACTGATGACCGACCAGAATTCACTCAAAAAGCTAAGTTCGGAACGCGCATCCCAAAGCATGGCGCACCGAAGACTAGCCAGGATTTGCTTGAAAAACTAAGTCTAGAACGCGTATCCTGAAGCGTGGCACATCGAAGAGTGGTCAGAATTCACCCAAAAGCTATGTCTGGAACGTGCATCCCGAAGCATGGCACACTTAAGACCGACCAGAATTCGCCCTAAAAGCTAAGTCTCGAACGTGCATCCCGAAGTGTGGCACACCGAAGACCAGCCAAAATTCCCCTGAAAAGCTAAGTCTGGAACACGCATCCCGAAACATAGCGCATCAAAGACTGATCAGAATTCGCTCAAAAAAGCTAAGTCTGGAACGCGCATCCCGAAGCGAGGTACACTAAAAACTGACCAGGATTCACCCGAAAGCTAAGTTTGGAACGCGCATCCTGAACATGGCACATCGAATACCAACCATAATTTGCCCAAAAAACTAAGTCTGGAATGCGCATCCCGAAGTGTGACGCACCGAAGACCGGTCAGAATTCGCTCAAAAAACTAAGTCTGGAACATGTATCCTGAAACATGGCGCATCGAAAACCAGCCACGATTCGCCCGAAAAGCTAAGTCTGGAACCAGCACTCTGAAGCGTGGTGCACCGAAAACCGACCATAATTGGTCCGAAAAAGCTAAGTTTGGAAAACATATCTCGAACCATGGCGCACCAAAGACCGGCCAGAATTCGCTCGAAAAACTAAGTATGGAATGCGCATCCCAAAGCATGGCGCACCGAAGATTGACCAGAATTCACCCAAAAAGCTAAGTCTGAAATGCACACCCCATAGCGTGGTGCACCGAAGATCGGCTAGCAATCATTCGAAAAGCTAAGTCTGGAACATACATCCCGAAGCGTGGCGCACTGAAGACTGACCAGAATTCACCCAAAAGGCTAAGTTTGGAATACGCACCTCGAAGAATAGAGCATTGAAGATTGGCCAAAATTTGCCTAAAAAACTACGTTTGGAACGTGCATCCCAAAGCGTGGTGCACCAAAATTAGCCAGAATTCGCCCCAAAAACTAAGTCTGGAACATGTATCCCGAAGCGTGGCGCACTAAAAACCAGCCATAATTCAGTCGAAAAACTAAGTCTGGAATGCGTGTACTGAAGCATGGCGCACTGAAGCAGGGCAAGAACTCAGCAGGAAAACTAAGTTTGGAAAGTCTACCGCCTCGACCCGTGACTTAACTAACAACTCTGCTAGCTTGAGCCTACTGACCTCGCAGCACTGGGGACTTCCTGAACTCAAGTCATACTGTGTAGCGAGAGCTTCTTTGCACCAGGAGATCCCAGGTGACCCACAGAACCCTGGCCTAACTGGGAAGGGGTAACTGTGGGTACAAAAATTATACCAGACCGGACCAGACCCATATGGGCTTGCTCAACGGCTTAAGTAGGCAAACCCAAGTCCATGAACCTACTCTACATGGCCTGTAAATCAAACCCCCCTTATTGGGCACAGACAACGGCCCAATAGGGGCCCAACGAGGAGGCCCACGATCAACGCCACCTCAGCATGGCCATGTCATCATTGTCATATCGAGCACATATCTTAGCTATAAAAGAACCCCTATGACCTACAAAAAAGGGGTTGGTTGGTTGATGGTTAGTCATTCAATTAGAGGAAGAGAGGATCCCAGAGCCAGAGCTCTCTTTTCTTCTTCTAGTTTTCTTCTATTTACTCCGTGCAACCCTGATTATAAGAAGCAGGCCTATCAAGAGAACGCTGACCTCCATTTTCGCATTCATTATAGTGCAGACTAGGTGGCACCTCTCACTCGAAGATGTAGGTCGTAAGACCAAATTTCGACAACAACCGCTTGTATTATCTCTCTCATTCTCTCTTTCTCTCTCGAGTCTCTAATCTCCACAACATACAAACTATCTAATTCAATCAAGAGTTGTGGGGTGAAAGTCACTGATCAAGACGACGCATAAATTTCCCCCACAATTATCTTCGATGGCATGAGTTATCTTCGGTCGGCACGATCATCCTTTATAGGGCACAAACCATCTCCTCTTAGCATAGCTAATCTCATAGAAGAATAATAAATTAAGTAAATGATACATTACCATCATGCACATGGTATATGCCATCTCAGTTTAGCACGGTCCATCTTTTTAGGGCACTGATCGTCTTTCTAGGCATAACGCATCTCTTGCAAGATGGTGAGGAACATTAAGAGCTGAAAGCAAGACAAAAATTAGTTCTATTCAATTCTAACGATAGAGAATTCATCATGAAAGTAAATAAAACGAGAGAGATGAACAATGAATTTAAATTCATAAAATCTTTGTTTAGCTATTCCCCTATCAGAATTATAAAGCCCTAAAAAGCATACAAAGAACCAGAATAAGGCTAGGGCGAGGGAGATTAGCTGTTTATGGTGAGGGTGACAGAGGAAGGGTTGATGAAGGATGGTTGACGATCCATGGTGGTTCCTCTTTTTTTTCTTTATCTCTCGATCTTCTTCTGGGGATAACGAACTTCGAGCCAAAATTCAGATGCGTTTCTCCAAGAGAAACGTGTTTTTATAAGTTTCCAAGTGTATGCAAGTTGTAGAAATCTCGCAGCATATCGGGAGCGTCCGATCTAGGGCGTTGGAGGCGTGGGTGGCTACTTTCGATCGATTGGACCTTGTGGCCAATCAATTAGGTTTTGCAAAGTCTCTATCTGTAGGAACGGACATAACCGATCGATCGGGCCTCGCGACCGATCGATCGGACTAGGCAAAGTCTCTGTCTGCAGGAACGTGCTCACCGATCGATCGGGCTTCGCGGCCGATTGATCGGACTAGGTTGTTTCTTCTGTCTGCGATCGGTTGCTGTGGGGGTTGTTTTTGGAGTTGTTCTTTCTTGTTGCTGACTTCAGTAATTTTCTACTGGGTTATGTTTGATGCATTTTTTGCTCTTTGTGGCTCCTTTCCTGTTACTACGGAAGCACAAGTAATTAGCGTATCTTATGATATAAATATTGTGATCCAACTTATGCTTAGGGGCATAGGTATGACATATTTATGTGCCGATTAGTGGGCCTGGCGTGCATCCCAGCCGCATGCAGTAAGCTGGAGTACGGTTCACTTCGGGTCGCCTACCATCGTGCCACTATGATGCACACGGGCCCACCGACTGACTGGAGGAGATTCGAACTCAAAAAAATGAAGAAGAAAAACTGGTTCGTTTTTTTTATGGGTTTTTGAACTTCGGGGGGGTGTCCTGCCCACAGGCCAAGGCGATTTGACATGCCAGATTCCCTTATAAGACAAGGATTTTCATGCTTCTCGCATTCAGAAACCAGATCTTAACTAAGGTGAACCTGATGAGACGCAACCACCCAGGAGTGTCCGTGCTGACCTGTGATCTGTGCGGTCTGGCCGACGAGACTGTCGATCACCTGTTCCTGGGTTGTGGGTTCTCCAAGCAGGTGTGGTCCCACTTTATGATCAAATTGGATCTGTGCTTGTCGTCGAACTCCATCGAGCTCTTGTGGGGGACCTGGCGGCGCAGGAAGTTCCGAGCCCCCGTAAGGGACATACTCGCCATTAGAGTCTCTCGGGCGATTTGGCTGGAGCGCAATTGCCGGACCTTTCAGGGGAGGAGCATCTCGACGGATAACACTATCTCGCACATCAAATCCCTTATCCATCTTTGGGCGTGTAATGCAGCGCCGGGGCCCCGAATTTTTCTCCTTGATCTCTGTAACTAAGTCGGTCGGACACTCTCTATTCTCTTGAGTTCTCCTTTAATAATTTGTTAGGGGTCTAGGCCTAACCCCCCTCATTCTTTGAGAGAGATTTCTTAAAAAAAAAAAGGTTCGCTTCTGATAAAATGCGCAAGGCGTGGAGTGTGTCCAGTTTTTTGTATGTCGGATGTGTTCGCCAACCGTTTATCATTGCTCACTAAATAGTTGTAGCCACCTTTAACAGTCCTCTATGCAATGACTGATTAAAAAAAAGAAAAAAAAGAAAAAGATAATTTACCCTTCAAAAACTACATTTTGCCCTTTATCTGATCAAAAGTAGATAGTTTTTTAGCCAAACTTCAGTAGGAAAAAGTGTAATTTATCCT
The DNA here is from genome assembly GCA_947650365.1 of Chamaelirium japonicum. Lineage (NCBI taxonomy): Eukaryota > Viridiplantae > Streptophyta > Magnoliopsida > Liliales > Melanthiaceae > Chamaelirium > Chamaelirium japonicum. The sequence goes on from OX393550.1 coordinate 44,026,674, forward strand.
TTATCTTTTTCTTTTTAAGCCCTCTTCTGAATTGAAGGGGGCGAAATCTTTTTCTTTTTAAAATTTTTGTAATCAGCCATTGTATTAAACTATAGAAAGAAGATAGTTTTTTAGCCAAACTTCAGGGGGAGCTAAAAACTACATTTTTCCCCCTTCAATTCATTTTTTTTATCCAAACCTTCAATTCATTTTTGATCAGATAAAAACTGCCAAATGAGAAAATCAAGTAGCTGACAAAAGGGGTATTATCCTAACATTTCAAACTTTAGGGAGCGACATGGATCAAGGTCGGACTCGATTGAGGTTAGGGCTGCGCTTCGTGCCAGATCTCGAGCCCTCGAGTCTGAAGTGCACCACTGACCACCACGACCTACCTTGGCCTATGCGGGTGTTCCGAGGGATCGATCGACCAACCTGGGGGGAGGGGTGCAGGATCCAGTTCATTGGTTCTTTGCTGGAGGATAACACCATTCCTGATATGACTTCGACGGTCGGACCTCCCATTGGTTGGAAAGGGTTAGGTTCCTTCCTTGCTAACTCCGTCATTTGGAAAGATCAAGGGATCCTTTGCCTTAGAAACTTTAGGTTGATTGTTTTGGTGTAGCTCTTGGGCTATTTGTGTTGGTCATGTTGGCAGGGACTTCTCCATGGGTGCTGGTGCCTCTTAGACACTTTTTGTATTTTCTTTTCTCTTAATAAACTGGTAGGGGTCTAGGCTGAACCCCCCTCATCACTTCGAGAGAGGATTCTCAAAAAAAAAAAAAATCAAAATAAACTACAAGGGAGTTAAGTGTTTTTGCCTAAACTTCAGGGGGGTAAAGTGTAATTTACCCAAAGATAAAAGACCCCTTCTCCTCCACCGGGAACAACCCCCCCCCTTTTCCGACTCCGCACTTCAGTTCAGTGCCAACAAAGGTTCTACAATGTTGCGTGCAGCTGAAGAAATCGGGCCTCTCTCTCCTACCATCGCGCTTCTCCATTTCCAGGAATCGGAGTAGGGGAGGTCAGCAGATCCTAATCTGATTCCGACCCGGTTTGGATTTCCTGCTCCAGTTTGATTCACCACTTCTCGACTCCCAATTTTCTCTCTCTGGATTTCTCTAGGGCTTGGAGCGAGCACCGATGGACCCCTCGAAGGAGGGCGGCGGCTGCTGCTGCTCCAGAGGCGGGGGTGGCCTCCGCCCGCCCGTCGCTCTTGTCCTCTTCATCCCCATCCTCGCACCCTTGCTTTTGTCGACGGCACAGGGTATTCGAACCCCGATTGGTGCCGGTGAGTGGGTGCGACGCCTTTCCATTTTATTTGCTATTTTACCCTCTTGAGACCATGTCATTATTATTATTATTTTTACTGTCATTGCATTCTGCTGCAACTGTCTTAAATTTCGCTCTTCGATATGGGCTACTTCCCTTAATATATTGTCAGATTAATTTTTGCTTTTCCTGATTTTTTTTCTGCGGCGGAGTTGTTTGTGATCTGACCTTTTGCTCTTGGAAGTTTGATTTGTACGGGTGAATGGTGCCGGTTGATGGGTGCAAGGTTCTAAAAAGCGCTAGGCGCTAGTCGGGCGGTGGGGGGCCGCCTAGCGCCTCGGCGGTGCCTAGGCGTTTTGTCTTTTTTAAAATTATTTTAATTATTATTTTGATATTATATATATATATATATATATATATATATATATATATATATATATATATCTATATGTTTAAAAATTAATATAAGTTCAAGATTATCCCAAACCATTATTTTAAAGAACAAGTATATAACGATAATTCAAGATTGAGTGATTTAACAAGAACAAAAGCAAACATGGTCCGCCTGGCCAGCCTCAGCCCGCCTATCCTGCCTGGTCAGTCTCAGCCCGCCTGGTCCGCCTGGCCAGTCTGATCCCGCCTGGCCAGTCTGAGCGACCGCCTTGCCTCGTCTAGCTCTGACTGAGAGCTTAGCCACTTTTCTGGAGGGCCTAGGGCCTAGGCGAGGCGGTGGGGGGCCGCCTAGCACCTAGGCGGCCGCCTGGGCTGCTTTTTAGAACACTGTTGGGTGGGGTAATTAACCAATGTATTGAGAAAATGACAATGGAATAATAAGATGATTTTTGCCTATTCGATCGCTAATGTCTTGATTATTTGCATATAAATCACTGTCAAACCCACATTTGTGTATGGGTCTTTTTTTTTTTTGGGTAGGAACTAGGGGTTCTATTCATGGCACCCCAGCCCGCTAAATCTCATTATTACAAACCATCTACAGATGCCTCTTTGTATATACCAGAGAGAAGCCAAGTTGTTCCACAAGATTGAGCTTACTTGATTTGAAAGTATCAAGAAGATACATGCAGTCGGATACAAAGATATGTATCCATCATAGTTGGGAAAGATTCACATCTGATAGGTGGTTGATGTCATCTAAATCGATGATTAGGGATGCTGGGACTCTACCAAGAGAATGGATTCCTTGAGGAGTCGCCAAAGCTATGAACTCAAAGGGATCACTCACTCTGGAGAAGCGTCCTTCAAGTAGTGTTCTAAAAAGCGGCCCAGGCGGCCGCCTAGGCGGCGCCTAGGCGCTAGGCGACCCCCCACCGCCTCGCCTAGGCCCTAGGCGCTCCAGAAAAGCGGCCAAGCTTCCAGGCGGAGCTAGGCGGCCGCCTAGGCAGTCTAGGTGGGGCAAGGCGGCCGCCTAGGCGGTCTAGGCGGATCTAGGCTGGCCAGGCGGGCTGAGGTTAGTTAGGCGGGCTGAGGCTAACCAGGCGGGCTGAGGCTAGCTAGGCGGGCCAGGCGGACCATGTTTTCTTTTGTTCATGTTAATCACTCAATCTTGAATTATGGTTATATACTTGTTCTTTAAAATAATGGCTTAGGATAATCTTGAACTTATATTAATTTTTAAACATATATATATTATATAATATCAAAATAATAATTAAAATAATTAAAAAAAGGCAAAACGTCTAGGCTCCGCCTAGGTCCCGCCTAAGCCGCCTAGGCGCTAGGCGGCCCCCCACCGCCCGACTAGCGCCTAGCGCTTTTTAGAATCTTGCCTTCAAGTAAGTAAGTGAACCCGAGAAGTCTGTGATAATAGTGCCATTAGTTGTCTTAGAGTTACTAATTGCTCCACTAAGCGTCGCCGTGACGTCAGCCTAGTTCGGGGGCAGCCAATGGGATGGGTAGGACTCCAGCTTACAACCTCGAGTTGCATTAGAGACCTTTAAATGGATGGTAGACATGCCAAGAAGACTTCGAATTGAATCCATTTGATGATCTTTGAAGATGAAACAATGGTTGCTACTGTGCAAGCTTTTGAAAGAGTTGTCGTATGTCCCAGTTAAGCAGATACCTCCGATATAATAAAAATACGGATCATCAAAGAAGTACCCAAAGTAATGACTGTCATGCACAAGATGCTTCCTCACCAAGGAGCAGCCAGTATCTGATAGAAATATTATGTCCTGTGACGTGCTCTTGAGGAGATTTTTCAGCTTCTGGAATGCAAGGGGATTCCTTAGACCCCTGCAGTTCCAACTCAAAGTCTTCATTGTTCCAATGGCAATTGCGTACCGACAGTTGCCACCTGGTTCAGAGATATGGGGACTTGAATCTCTTTCACCTCTTGCAACCTCAAATCGGGATCATCTGGAGGACTAGTGGCTAGAGATTTGAGCCTTTTTTTTCGAAATGGGGAGAGAAGTGTAGGCAAAACCCACCATTAAGATCTATAGGGAATTTTTTTCCTCCGCATGAGAGCCTAGCAACTATTTTTAGAGAAGGCATTGTTGATGGGTGTGCCTCTATAATAGGATTAGAAGCAGATCCATCAGAACGTCCAATCGTATCGCAAGTGTAAGGCATTGACTTTCACGGTCTCACGATGTTGAGTCAAGTGGGTTTGGCAATGAGCCTAGACAGCCTATATTTAAATGATCAGTTTAATAATGAAACACAATATGCGATAATGCACATAAACAACTTCAAAACAAACTATGATCATTGCGTTCCAAATCACCTCTTTCATGTTAATTATGTTTTGCCTTGGATCCCAACCAAGACCGCTTGAATTGATGAACAAATAGCTCAGCATCTTGTAGTACTTTCATAAGTTTTTTTTTTCTTTTTAGATCTTTATGATAAAACGCCTTGTATGTCTTCATGGTTTCTTTGACCACCATCTTCCAAGCGTCATTGATCAATGTGTTTGCTGGCTTATGAAGAGCCAAACATTGTGTTACGAGTAATTCAACGACATAAATATCTCATGAGGTATTTCAATCGGGCTTTAGTACCTCAGATACTTTGGTCCTAATTGGTTAACATAGTTAAGCAGGAATATCTCCTCAAATAGATAGTGTAATTTACAAATCTAGAGGCGTAAATCTTAGTGATAACAGTGCGAATAACCATGTGGTAACTTGTTCATATGTATTGGAAAACTTTCCAACAACATCCAAATAAACAATACCAATTCTCCTTGAAGATCCATGACTGATCCATGATCGATACTTATAAGGAGAACGTACCTTGAATTTTTTTTCATGGACCTGGAATTATAGTAACGTCAAAGCAACTACAAGCACCTAATCCCTTGTTTATTAATTACAACTTTTGCCCATTCAGTAGATGTAAGATATCTACCATAACCATAACCATCAAGCCATGTCCCATCTAGATGCAAGATATCGACTCCACCAAATTCACTCATGTCCTCTTGAACAATGTATTAAAGGATCACAAACTTATGTATTTATCTAAACTAATTATTGATAGAATTTTTTTGTTAGGCTTAAAAAATAAACCAAAACCATTGGCTCTACGGGGACAAAAAAAAAAGATTTGACATTCATGTAGTGCAAATAGAGATAATGGCAAAGAAACATCATGAGAAAAAAAAGAAGAGAAGTCTCACCTTCTTGGGGGCTGGAATAGCAAGTTACGTTGCCAGAAGTGTTGAAACCATAGAAAACTTTACTGGAATAGTTGGGAAAGCTGAAAACTTGTAATAAACTCGTTGAAATCTCTATTCATTGGAAGGTCTCTGTGATAGAACATGTACAACGTCGGGAAAGTGCTCGAAGTCATTAACCGGACCACCAATGGCTGGAATTGCACTGCTAGAGAAGGATTCACTCAGGTCTGCTAGGGTCTCAAGGACAAAAAGGGAAAAGGGCCAGGTTTAATGTTTTATTTGGTTGGTGACCCAAGGCAAAACATAAGCTAAATGTTTCTCGAGATGTGCGTTTCTTGAGGTTTTTTCCTTTGATGTCCATTTCTACGGTTTTAAAGAAATCCAGATTGGGGGATCTCAATGTCTTGGTTATAAAACAACTAGAAAATGGAGTTTTAAGGAAAGACATCAGTGAAAGGGTTCCCACATTATCAAACATGCGCCAATGTTGATACTTGAAATTTAATAAGAATCTTAATTCACCAAGTGCTTCGTTTTCTTGAGATTGAGGTTTGTTATGATAAGAAATTATATAATTCTCTATATTCTATAAGATTGATGTATGTATAACTTAACCACTTTGTTTGTAATGTGATATGATGATTTATCAAAAGCTTGCACAATATTCCAATTGATAAGAAATTATATAATTCTGGCTCTCCTCAATCAATATCTGAACCGGTTTGGGTTATGATGATTTATCAAAATCTCGAAGTGGAAGACTATTCCAATTGATAAGAAACAAGATCTGGACGATGATTTATCAAAAGCTTGCACAATATTCCAAAATCTGAACCGGTTCGGGTTATGATGAACCCTTAAACAATGTTGTCTTCCACTTCAAGAGCATGGTGGTACACCTCCGCAACAGTCCAGAGCTTGTTTCAAAGCATTTCAAATCTATTTAGGGTCTCAAATCTTTTTTTGACAGCATAAAAATGTTTTCCACATCTCTGTGATAATTTTTCTACTTCTCGTGTGCACATATAAGAGAAATATAAGTACTGAAGAAATTTAAAGAAAAAGGGCAAGCAATTGAAGACAAACATAAAAAACCAATTGGAATGGATCAATGTGTCTAGTCCCAATTGATGTAGCCCTGTGGTTAGGTTTTCATCAAATAGGGTTCTCAAATCCCCAAATCAAGTGGAAAGCTGAAATAAGTTGCTTTCTTCATATTCCAATTACATTTTTTTTACTGATATTTAGCAGAAGCAATTTTTCTAATTGAGGATGAGTAGTGCAATGAAATTAACATATCTTAGTGCAAAAGTTGGTACGACACAGAAGTCTTTAATTAATTGCATCAATCAAGGACAAAAAAATATTATATTAACAAAGTGGTTTAAATCAGTATTTGGGTACTAAAATTTAAATCTGTATTTATTTATTGATAGACACAGCGTGTAATGTGTATCATAATTTTATGCAGAAAATAATCAATTTCAGGAAATGACTAATTCCAGCAAGTCTGCAGAAATTACATCATGCATATATCTATAAAAGAAAAGCAATCTAGAAAGAGTAATGTAGAGAGAAAGAGAGAGAGAGAGAGAGAGAGAGAGAGAGAGAGAGAGAGAGAGAGAGAGAGAGAGAGAGAGAGAGAGAGACGAGCAAAGGCGTGAAAGACGATCTAACGCCTTTCATTTCTCCCATAATAATCTATATAAATTCTATCAGGCTCCCTTTATGGTAGATTGGAGGGAAATAATTCATGGGAGGAGCCAAATCAAACTGCTTGTGATGTTGAGCAAGACTACCAATGTAAAATCAGAGAAGAGGACAACATTGCTGCAATTGCTGATTTGTTAGCAGTAGGTAAAGGGTTTATAGGTCACTCTGGTAATTATTTGGTTGTTTCCATTGTGCAGTTGCATTGCTTAAGTTCCCGCATGTACTGTTGGTAATTTGATGATTTTCTGCAATGCAGATGGAAATCTACAGTTTGACATGCCTGCAAAAGTAGCCCAGAGGGTAATAGTACTCGCCTATTTTTTTTTTTCATTGGGCTCTCAAATTTCTTGAAATATATGGATTTACTACTGTAGTATTCTGACCTGAGCAAGTGATGTTTGCTGAACTAGGTTCCAAAGTGCCTTTTGCCATTAGCAAATTATGTGGTTAAAAAAAGGGTGAATTACACTTTACCCCTCTGAAGTTTAGCCCAAAATCACTGAACCCACCTCAAATTTTTTTTGTTCCAAATTGGTCCCTATAGTTTTAAATGATCGCACATTACCTCCTTTTGTCAACCATGAAATTTCCTATTTTTGTAATTTGTATCTAATCAAAACTGAACTGAAGGTGTAGTTTACTAACTATAGGGGAATTAAGTGATCTTGGTCTAAACTTCAGGCGGGTAAAGCACAATTTACCCCTAAAAAGGAAGAAAAAATTATGCTGAGCTTCATGCCTTTTCGAACACCTATGTAACGTGGGATTCAGTTGTCTGTAGTAGATGGGGGGTCATGTATCTTGAGACACAATAAATTTTTTTCCTTGTTATTAATTCCATGCCCTGTCTTAGACAGCCAATCGAAGCCCACGAATCCAAGATTGGGTACTCGAAAACCTCACAACTCCGTAAGTCTCAAAAAGAATAATTACAAGTGTTTGTCTTATGTATATATTAGTACACATATCCCTTGTATGTGATGACACTATATATGTTGGCCATTGGCCCTCATGTGAAACCGTTTCTTCTCCCCAAAACCCTAGCCACTCTCTCTCTCTCTCTCTCTCTCTCTCTCTCTCTCTCTCTCTCTCTTTTAGGGTTGTTGGTGACATGGTATCAGAGCAAGCAATCTGGTCCGCACGCAGCTGATCCTATGCTCTGAGATCGACTTTCTTCTTGACATTGGGCTCCTCCCTCGATCGTGGATCTCATATTCGATTGAAGCCTTTCCTCCGGTCGTGGATCTCGAAGCCTCCTCGAGCCCTCCTTCGCAGATCTTGACCGTGACGAACGATCCCCTCGTGGGTCCTCTCGATCCGGATCTCTGTCGGATTGCCGGTCGGGCGCTCCTCTGTGACTGCCAGCCGAGCCCTTCTCCTCTCGAGCCTCTTCTACAGTCTCCGCGACTACCAACCAAGTCCTTCTCTGCACCTCCTTCGTGGATCTCGACTCTCAATCCGAATCTCTGATCGAATCCTCCGTGATTGCTGGCCGAGCGGTCCTCTACACCCGAGCCCTCCACTGCGATTTCCTGCGACCGTTCTCATGTGCGACCATCGGATCTCTGATAGGATCCTTGTCGGACTGCCAACCGTGCCCCCCTCTCAAGCCTCCACTATAGTCGAGCCCTTTTTCGCGACCTTATGCTGGGCTAATCATCAGAGGTGAGATCGGGCACCTTGTACTACTGATATTTGATCGTGCACCTCTTACTACTGGTACCACCCAGACTGGCACCCCAGGTATAGTGTATCTTATTTTGGCACCCAAAAACCTCTTTGAGTTCATTCTAGCACCCAAACAACTGCTTGAGTCCATCTCTGGCACAAAGTTTCTTACACTTCTCCGTGTCGATGCTGACATCCACAGGTATGCTCCCCTGGTCTCTGCTCCTCGCTTCGGTGCCAACGTCCGCGAGTATGCTCCCCTGATCTCTGCTCCTCGCTTCAAAGTCGGTCGTGCCGCACCTTTTGTGACTTCTATTCGTGCCTCACCGCAAAGATCGCTGGTCTCGGGCACCCCTCTGCTCTTCTCCGTGTGTGACGAGAACTCCGCGTCACCAGATCATTTGCCCACTACTTTAGCCTACTCTCTTTTGGATCTGCATGAGGATGTTGTTGGCCTCCGCGTTGACTACGCATTGTGGCCACATGCCGAGTCCCTTTGCTAGGGATGACAATAGTGTGGTTTCGGTTACGATGTGGTTTTTGAGCAAAATTGAAACCGCACAACACCAAACTAGCATACCAAAACCGCACCGTACCATGATGGTGTACCATTATGTAAAACTAAAATCACATCATGCGGTGCTGTGCACCCTGATTTATCATTATAATGGCCTAAATAGTGCAATTTTATACGGTTTTGGTCAAAATCGAAACCTCACTGCTACACCAAAACCGAAACTGCATCGCGACGGTGTTGTATTTTGGCAAACCAAAACCGCACCATATGGTGCGGTTTACTGTGATTTTCGGTTTTAAACCACACTGCTACCACCTTTACCCTCCGCCCCTTCACTTTGAGGGTGTTCTCGACCCTGCTCCTACGGCTTGTCCTATCGGTATGGCCTGCACTCCTGCGGTTACTCCTGGCACTACAACTGCTCCTCCCCCATATCGACTTTAACGACTCAAGCATCGAGTTGAGCACCTTCTTCTACAACGGTCTTCCTCCAGTCACTTTGTTCTCACTGCCTGCTCTGCCACCCCGGGTACTGTTGTCCCTTGGATCATGGCTTCTAGAGCCTCCCAGTGCTCCCACTACATGACCCTTTACCACTTCGTTCTCACTGCCTGCTTACCAGCCTCTCTCATCCATCCGTTCGACAGTGTCGATGGTTTACTTTTAGATCCTACAGTTCCCGTGGCACAGATGACCATAGTTCATACTGTTCTGGCAGTCGCTGCTGCTCGGCACTAACTATTCCTTCAGATGGACGTGAAGAATACCTTTCTTCATGGTGATCTCTTTGAGGTTGTCTACATGTAGCCACCTTCGAGTTGCAGGACTCCTCAGCATGTCTTTTGCCTCCTCTGAGCCATCTATGGGCTTAAATAGGCCCCTCGAGCTTGGTTTAAGCGATTTCGCCGTTATAAAGACCGGTTTCATCCAGAGCTCTCATAATCACTCTTTGTGCGATCCTCTCACTGCAGGGCCGGGCTATTATTCTCCTCTATATGGATGATATGATCCGTACAAGCGACGACTAGGGTGCCATAGTCTCGCTTCAGGAACATCTTCGGAGCCAATTTTAGAAGAAGGATTTGGTCCCTCTGTGCTACTTTCTTGGCCTTGAGATTGCTCAGGACAAGCGAGGGATTCTACTCTCATAACAGAAGTATATTGCTGACATCCTCAGTCGAGCTGCTCTTTCCGATGCTCGTACCGGTGACATTCCACTCGAGCTTCATGTAAAGCTCCGACCTACAGACGGTGAGGCTCTTTCGGATCATACTCGGTACAGAGAGATTGCCGGTCAGTTGGTTTATCTCTGTATCACCAGGTCCGATATTGCCCATGTTGTCAGCATCGTCAGTCAGTTTGTCGAGGCCCCTCGCTCTGCTCGCTACGGTGCCCTCCTGCGGATTCTTCGGTACCTTCGAGGCATCGTCACTTGGCCACTTTCTATCCTCAAATTCATCTTTGGTCCTACGTACGCACTATGATGTTGACTGGGCTGGAGATCCGACTACTCAATGCTCAACCACTGGCAGTGCCTGTTTCTTGGAGACTCTCATCTCATGGCGCTGTAAGGAGTAAAAGATTGTTTCTCTATCGAGCACCATGGTTGAGTTTAGGGCCATGGCCACCACCACCAAGTAGATCATTTACTCGTGTCGCCTTCTTAGAGCTCTAGATGTTGAGATTTATGTACCTACAACACTTTATTGCGATAACCGAAGTGCTATACAGATTGTTAGTAACCCGGTTTTCCATGAGAGGACGAAGCACATTGAGCTCGACTACTACTTCTTCCGAGAGAAATATGAAGCTGGGACTATCTCTCTCCCTTGTGTTTCCTCTGCAGAGCAAATCGCTGACTTCTTTACGAAGTCACACCCAACTCCTCGATTCCGGTTTCTTATTAGCAAACTCTCGGTGTTTGATCCACCGTGAGTTTGATGGTGGGGTGTTAGTCTTATGTATATATCTATGCACATATCCCTTGTACATGATGACACTATATATGTTGGTCATTTGCCCTATTGGTGACAACAAGAAAAGTTGAGAATGTTGTAACCTAGCAGCAGCATCTTATTTTTATTAATATATCTCATTTACTACTTTTTGAGTTTGCAGCAATTGAGAGAATTAAGACTAGAGAATCGGTCAATGGAGCTAATTCAACATGACGACGGGGCATTGGTTAAACTTGAGAATGCTGCCATTGAGCGCTCAAACGCTGTTGACTCTGCAGTACTGGGAAAATATAACATATGGAGGCGAGAGAATGAGAATGGGAACTCTGACTCAAAGGTAAAGCTGATGCGTGACCAAATGATCATGGCTAGGGTTTATGCAGTCATTGCTAAGTCGAAGAATAAGCTTGATCTCTATCAAGAACTTTTGATCAGGCTCAAAGAAAGCCAACAAGCCCTAGGAGAGGCCAGTGCTGACTCTAACCTCCATCATAGGTGAGTTTCTTTTTCTAAGTTGTGTCCTTTTGCAAGAGGTCATCGTTGATTTCTTGCGTCTTATCTCCAGCGCCCCCGAGATGATAAAAGCTATGGATCAAGTTCTATCAAAAGCAAGAGAACAATTGTACAGTTGCAAGGCAGTAATGCAGAAGCTGAGAATGATGCTTCGATCTGCCGATAAGCATGTGAGGGGCCTCAAGAAACAGAGCAGGTACCTAAGCCAAATGGCTGCAAAAACAATTCCCAATGGGCTTAACTGTCTATCGATGCGCTTGAGCATCACCTACTACCTCCTACCTCTAGAGAAAAGGAAATTTCCCAAGAGCGAGAATCTAGAAAATCCGGATTTTTACCATTATGCGCTCTTTTCTGACAATGTATTGGCTGCATCTGTGGTTGTCAACTCGACCATCATGAATGCCAAGGTATTGTTCCTTTTAGATAGTTAACGTTCATTGCACGTAACATCATCATTAATTCTTGTATGGATTTCAGGAGCCAGAGAAACATGTCTTCCATCTAGTTACTGATAAACTGAACTTCGGAGCCATGAGCATGTGGTTTCTACTGAATCCACCTGGAAGAGCAACCATCCATGTAGAAAATGTGGACGACTTGAAATGGTTGAATTCTTCATATTCTCCTGTTTTGCGTCAGCTCGAGTCTGCTGCTATGAAAGATTTCTATTTCAGGGCAAATCAGCCTACAGGTCTCTCTTCGGGTTCTTCCAATTTGAAATACCGGAACCCTAAATATCTCTCGGTGCTGAACCATTTAAGGTTCTATCTCCCACAGCTTTATCCCAACCTGGATAAAATCCTGTTTCTTGATGATGACATTGTTGTTCAGAAGGATTTAAAAGCATTGTGGTCTGTAGATCTCAAGGGAAACGTGAATGGTGCTGTAGAGACCTGTGGTGAGAGTTTCCATCGGTTTGACAAGTATCTCAATTTCTCTAACCCTCATATTGCCGGGAAGTTTGATCCCAATGCCTGCGGCTGGGCCTATGGAATGAATATGTTTGATCTCAATGAGTGGAAAAAGAAGGACATAACCGGGATTTATCACCAGTGGCAGACGTTGGTAAGTTAATATGAAAGCTTTGCTTCATTTCAGGTTCCTTGAATTGTGTTCCTTATGCACAAAATGGTAATTTTATGTCTGTTTGATCACGCACGCACACACTACAACTCTTCCTTTAAGACTTATTTCATGTGCTTACACCCAAGGTACAAAATCTCGACATATTTCGCGAAATATCGCGAAATATTTCGGTTTTCTCAAACCTCGGCACGAAATTCGTATTGTGATATCGAACGAAATATAAGTAAATGTCGTCTTACTTAATTTTTATTTTCTCCATTTACTTTAAGTTATTATATGTAAATAAGCAAATACCCCCCCATTTGATTTCAATAAAAATATCAAAAAAATCAAAAACCAAGTGAATCAAAAAGTAGGTTTTCAGTTTTAGTAGGAGAAAACAGTTTTTTCGGTTTTTCATAAAATTTGTATGTTGAGAAAAGTGGTTAAATCAACTCATTTTTAGCTCAAAAAATTCCACAAGATGTAGAACTACAAGTACATCTAGAAAACCATGGTCCGTCAAAGAAAATTTTGAATGTATAAAAAGTTTTCTTTATAAAAACTCATTTTTTCAGACTTAGTAAAAAAACAGTGTTTTGCATTTCAGCATAATTTTTGCATGATTTCAAACTTGCACAACTTTCTTGTTTTAAGTTCATTTTCAAAATCGTTTGAAGCATTAATTTAACAATCAACTAATCTTTATTTTGGAAATATTTTTCTCCACAAAAAAGATTAAAAAGCATTTTAAAAACATAGATCAAAACAGGACCAAACAAGACTGCACAAGACTCACAGACTCAAATGCTAAATACATGCTTTGTGATGCTCTACACCCGTAGATAGGGTATAAATATTATCTGAGTGTTCTAAAACGTGTATCTATACTTAGTTTATGACTATCCAGAGTTTCATTCAAAAATTCCATTAAAAAATCAATATTTCCACCATTTCCATCAAATCACAATATTTCCACACTGTCGAAATATTTCCACGAAATATTTCCATTTTCCAGGAGGTCGAAATATTGACCGAAATGGAAATTTCGAACCTTGCTTACACCCTCTTTATTACCACTGCATATAACATTGCAGTTGTTATTGTTACCTTCTGAATTTTCCTTTCAAAATCACCGACATGCGATGATTCTATATAGAGAAATGCTATTCAGCCCGGAGGTTTTCTCGGTTCGGCTCAGCCCAATTGACGTGGCAGCATACAAGTGGTGGTTGAATCTCACTAGTGACATTTAAATCTCAAACACCACCACTCGTACGCTGCCATGTCAATCAGGCTGAGCGGAATCGGGAAAACCTTCAGGCTGACTAGCATTTCTCTTCTATATATTGTTGGCCTCCTGTCTTAACATCTCGAGCTTTTAGATGAGTGGTACGTTAACATGGTATCAGAGCTCTGATTTCCGGAGGTCATAGGTTTAGGTCTCGTTTCCATTTTTGTATCACCCATGAGTTTAGTTCTCCATGTGCGGAGGAGAGCCACACGAGCAAGCTTGAAACGCATTGTTGCTCCATTCCCTACAGCTTATGCTTTTTGGTGAAATGGTAACTTAACAAGTTTATTATTGTTTTTCTTTAATAACACCCAAATGCATCATGTTGGCACCCCATCCATTTCCTTTTCAAATATTTTGTAAAGAAACCTTACATTTGAGTGCATTTGCATTGCTGCTGCCTGTATCGATCACTGGTATTGAACGACTAACAGATACATGGCTACCAAGCTCATCCCAAATGCGCACATACTCGTTCTTCACTCGATCACTGTAAGATATTTTGTTCTTTGTATTGACTCTGGTTTCTTTTTTTTTCTGTTACAAGAACGAGGGCAGGGCACTATGGAAACTTGGGACGCTTCCTGTTGGGCTGTTGACGTTCTATCGGTCGACGCATCCACTGGACAAGTCGTGGCATGTTCTCGGGTTGGGATATAACCCAACCATCGATCGATCCGAGATAGAGAATGCTGCTGTTGTCCACTTCAATGGCAATATGAAGCCTTGGCTGGCTCTGTCGATGGCCAAGTACAGGTCTTACTGGACCAAGTATGTCAAGTACGATCACCCGTATGTCCGGACCTGCAAATTGAGCGAGTAGATCGCACGGTGTGCTGTCATCAACCCTGCTGTGCCCACAGCTGCTGCATTGATCTCAACACTGTAGCTATTAAGAGTCCATATTCGATCGAACAGTCGCATCGTTGTCACATTGTCAATGGCTAAGTACGGTGCTTACAACTGTTGATGTAAACATGGGAGGACTGGAATTGTTATGGTGGAAATTGACTTGGTGATTCCTCGGATAGTTGACTCAATTTTGTTATACAGTTTGTTTCGAAGAATTTGACCAGTATACCCTGAATTTTTTATTTTTTTATTTTTTTTTTTGGGGAGGGGGGTAAATTTTGTGATATATTCTTTAAATGAACATTCATTTACATTAAGGACAAACAAAACTTTCCTATTAAGAGTGGTCCAAAATGACCAACAGCACAACAAAAAAGTTTGAAATTCTTTTTGCGGAAAGAAAAGTTTGAAATTTCTGAAACTTTTGTTATGCCAAAACTTTTTTGTCAAATCTCTAACCCTAGCCCTAATTCTATACTTAAATAGTGAACCTTAATCACAAATCTAATCCTAACCCTACTTCTATACCCCTAATAGTGAATCCTAATCCTAATTTTATATCCTAAATATTGAATCCTAACCCTAATTCTATACCTCTAATAGTGAATCCTAACCTTTAACCTAATCCAAATCACTGTAGCTGCTATAATAACTTTAATGTAGCAACCCAAAATCACTGTAGCAGTTTGGTGATTATTAGTTGGGAGAGTATCATATGGGTAGTCTTGGTAATTTAGAAAATTAAATTATAAAAAATGGTTAAGAGGAGATCTTTTATGTGGGTTATCAAGTGTACAAGATTAGCTCTTAATCTAAATCCATTTCAGGGACTTTATGTAAACAGATAATACTTGGTGGACTTTATGTGAAGGGGAAGCAGCGGCTGCCATGTACAAGGGTACTTTAGTCATAAGTGGACAGCGGGTGCATGGTGGTCGTTGATTTCCCATCGCACGACCTGGGCTCAGTTGCTTGCGGATTTCGGTTATGGGAGCAAACTAAGCAAAGTAGTCCCTATTTTTTTGGTTTACAGTACTCGGCGCCAAGGGTCAAAAGAAGTAAGTCACCTCGCACTCCTATCAGAAGAAGTAAGTCATCTACCAACCCGAACCCGAGAGTAACCCATGATGTCCAAATCTAGTAACCGCTAGAGGTCCCAGGGAAGCTCGCCGGAGAAGACCCATTTGGCGTTGGTCCGACATGTAATACCAGCTAGCCAATCCGCAACTATGTTTACCTCCTGATACACATGAGAGATACCAAGAATCATCAACCGAACAAGGATAGAGCGGCAGTCCTAAGCGAACGTCTCAACCGAATGGTTGGAAGAGAGACTAGAAACCACCAATGTCGAGTCACCTTCGATACTTAATTGAGAAGTGGGCCATTGGTGGAAAATAGTTGAAGTTCTGTCCAGATCGTGCGTAGTTCAGCGTCTGTAGCTGACGTACACCGACAGGCCTCGTAGCCTGCCTCCAAGAATTTCTCATAATGATCTCGGAGCACATAGCCCGCCCCACGCTGCGGATGTCTCGAGTCGTAGGAGCCATCAAAAATCAACTTGAGGATCCTTTGGTCCCATTCTATTTTTACAAAGGAAAGTGCAAAAAAGTAAAATAGGTTTGCGTGTGTGTATTTTTGCTGCCGGCTTGGTTTGCTGTGTTTGCTTTTGGCCCAATCACAACAAGCCACGTTGTTCATTTAAGATGGCGTAGATGACGTGGCTTGCTGCGATTGGGCCGGAAGCAAATGCAGCAAACCAAGCCGGCAGCTAAAATACACTCAGATTTGCGTAGTTAGAACGGTCCGACCGTCCGAGGTGTATTTTGTGAGCGGGTAGAACTGTCGCCAGAAAAAAAACCGGTTTCCCAAGAAAAACCGAAAGGAAAAACCGGAACTCCGGCCATCTCCCGTATAGGGCTGGCAATGGGCCGGGCTTGGGCCGGACTCGGCCAAGCCCGGGTCCAAGCCCACATTAATTTTTTCGGTCCAAGCCCGGCCCATTTTATAGTCGGGCTTTAGAATCAAGGCCCAAGCCCAAACCCATATTCGTGATTCGGGCTTGGGTCGGGCCTGGGCCCGAAAAAGCTCAATCACTGATAAATAAAAAATTTTGGTTGAAGTTGTTTGACATAATCCAAATTGTCAACCATGCTACGGTAATCAAAATATAATACTTGCCAACATAGAGATAACATTTGAGTTGTAGTGGATCTTTTAAAGCAATTTGTTAACTACAGCTACAAAGAGAAAAGATGCTTGTGGTTTCATGGCTCATGAGGACCTTCCAATTTCAATAGTATAAGTCTATGATTCTCATCATTCACCAACTTATTTTGCTTGATTCAGAGCCTGTGAACATCTCAATTATTGATCTCTGTTAAACATTGCTGAGAATAAGTATAAAAAATATTGTTTGCTGTATGCGCATCCTCCTCGTGTCCCAACTCCCAAATAGCATCTGAAATTGAAGAAAATTTACGAAGTTTAGAACTAGAAAAGAAACAAAAACACAAAATTAATAGACAATTAATATCATTACCATTCCTCCTCATTCCTTTCTTCATCAGTGAGGATAGAACCCAAACTCAGACTAGCCATTTGGGATTCCAGAGTCACTTCTTTACCTGAAAGATCATCACAAAGAATAAAGAATATTCTACAACAAGATAGAGGTAATTGATATAAAATAAATATATTTACCTTTCACAGAATTCTTTAACCAATCTTGTCCACATATAAGAGCTTCAACAGTCCTCGGATGTAGAGAACTACGATATTGATCAAGAACTCTTCCTCCTGTACTGAATGTAGATTCTGAAGCTACTGTAGATAAAGGAATTGCTAGGATATCTCGAGCCATCATAGAGAGTATAGGATACTTAGCTGCATTAGCTTTCCACCAACCCAATACTTCAAATTCATCATCATTTGAAGGGTAAACCGCTTCTTCTAGATAAAGTTCTAAATCTGATCTCATAGGTACTGAAGATGAGGTATCTGTGAGAAATTGACTGTATCTTTTCACACGCTTTCCACTTGAACTCGAACTTGTAGCTATCTGACTTCCTCCAATTTCATTTAAGTTCTCTCTTGAAGAAAAATTCGACTTAGACTCATACTCTTTATAAAGAGTCTTGATATTATCCATCGCCTTATCAATCTCTATTTGGGATGTTAAAGGGTCAAAAAATTGGGGATAATAGTAGTCCAATAGTTTTAATTTGAACCTGGGATCCAAAAATACTGCACATGTCAATGCTAAGTTACATATTTTCCAATACTTCATAAATTTTTCCAACATGGACGAGACAACCGATATCAAAAACGTATGCCTACTTGCTTCTTCAGCTAACTTGAGCCTGATCTCACACATTTCATCAAAAAACAAATTACAAGTAGGATACTTAGAACCTGAAAATAGATTTGTAGCGTGATAAAACGGTTCTAATAAGTTGCAAACAAGCCTACAATTTTCCCATTCATCATTGGAAGGTGCTCCTCCTCTTTGCCTATATGATGGATCTCTATGTTCAAGGCGTTGAAAAGCATCTTTATGCTTCAAGGCAATATCCAGCATAGTAAAAGTGGAATTCCACCGAGTAGGTACGTCCAGACATATATTTTTTTCAATTTCCACCTTTGCTTGTTTACACATTTCTTTAAATAGTTGTCTCCTTCCTTGGGAGCCTTTAACATATTTAACACTTTCTCGTATATTGTCTACAGTATTTCCCAAAGCTTTCAAACCTTGCTGAACAATTAAATTGAGAACATGAGCTGAGCAACGTATATGACAAATAGAACCTCCTAGCAAGAGGCTCCCTGATAGTTGTTCTTTCAATAAATTAACCATCCCATCATTTGAGGTATGATTATCGACTGTGATTGCACAAAACTTTTGATCAATATTATATTCTAACAAAGACTTGTAGACAGATGAGTAGATATTTTCGGCTGTATGAGGTGAAGGCTCCATTTTAAAATGAAGGATTCTCTTCTGTAACTTCCAATCATTATCAATAAAATGAGCTGTTAAACATGAATAACCAAGGGTTTGATTAGAAGTCCACATGTCTGTGGTAATGCTAACACGACCATATAAAGATTCCAATAGATCATATAATTTTTTCTTTTCTTTCTCAAAAATTGCAATGCAGTCAGCTTTTATGGTGTTCCTCGTCACTAACTTAAATAATGGCTGAAGATTATTCAAGAATTGTTTAAACCCCCAGTGTTCAACCATTGAAAATGGGTACTCATGCAGCATAATCATCTGAGCCAAATCTTCTCGACTGCGCTCTTTATTAAACTCAAAACTCACAACTGAAGCATCCCCTCCTGGTATGTTTTGACTTCTGGATAAAAGTTGTTGTCTTATGTCTTTATTTTTTCTTTTAGGACACAAACCTAGGTGCCTTTTTAAATGAGTAGTGCCACTTGAACTGCCTCCACTGAAAGATTTCTGACAATATTGACATATTGCTGTTTTAACACCATCAACTTCTACGGAAGTCATCTCATTCCATACTTGGGATGTCTTTTTTTTTCCTTTTTTGTTGATGTTACTAGCATTAGGATTTTGAACTGTTATATTTTGTGGGTTTTCTGTACGATTCTCCTCATTAATAACACCATGCCCACTATCCATATTCGAAGGTTGAGACTAGGGCTGGCAATGGGCCGGGCTTGGGCCGGACTCGGCCAAGCCCGGGTCCAAGCCCACATTAATTTTTTCGGTCCAAGCCCGGCCCATTTTATAGTCGGGCTTTAGAATCAAGGCCCAAGCCCAAACCCATATTCGTGATTCGGGCTTGGGTCGGGCCTGGGCCCGAAAAAGCTCAATCACTGATAAATAAAAAATTTTGGTTGAAGTTGTTTGACATAATCCAAATTGTCAACCATGCTACGGTAATCAAAATATAATACTTGCCAACATAGAGATAACATTTGAGTTGTAGTGGATCTTTTAAAGCAATTTGTTAACTACAGCTACAAAGAGAAAAGATGCTTGTGGTTTCATGGCTCATGAGGACCTTCCAATTTCAATAGTATAAGTCTATGATTCTCATCATTCACCAACTTATTTTGCTTGATTCAGAGCCTGTGAACATCTCAATTATTGATCTCTGTTAAACATTGCTGAGAATAAGTATAAAAAATATTGTTTGCTGTATGCGCATCCTCCTCGTGTCCCAACTCCCAAATAGCATCTGAAATTGAAGAAAATTTACGAAGTTTAGAACTAGAAAAGAAACAAAAACACAAAATTAATAGACAATTAATATCATTACCATTCCTCCTCATTCCTTTCTTCATCAGTGAGGATAGAACCCAAACTCAGACTAGCCATTTGGGATTCCAGAGTCACTTCTTTACCTGAAAGATCATCACAAAGAATAAAGAATATTCTACAACAAGATAGAGGTAATTGATATAAAATAAATATATTTACCTTTCACAGAATTCTTTAACCAATCTTGTCCACATATAAGAGCTTCAACAGTCCTCGGATGTAGAGAACTACGATATTGATCAAGAACTCTTCCTCCTGTACTGAATGTAGATTCTGAAGCTACTGTAGATAAAGGAATTGCTAGGATATCTCGAGCCATCATAGAGAGTATAGGATACTTAGCTGCATTAGCTTTCCACCAACCCAATACTTCAAATTCATCATCATTTGAAGGGTAAACCGCTTCTTCTAGATAAAGTTCTAAATCTGATCTCATAGGTACTGAAGATGAGGTATCTGTGAGAAATTGACTGTATCTTTTCACACGCTTTCCACTTGAACTCGAACTTGTAGCTATCTGACTTCCTCCAATTTCATTTAAGTTCTCTCTTGAAGAAAAATTCGACTTAGACTCATACTCTTTATAAAGAGTCTTGATATTATCCATCGCCTTATCAATCTCTATTTGGGATGTTAAAGGGTCAAAAAATTGGGGATAATAGTAGTCCAATAGTTTTAATTTGAACCTGGGATCCAAAAATACTGCACATGTCAATGCTAAGTTACATATTTTCCAATACTTCATAAATTTTTCCAACATGGACGAGACAACCGATATCAAAAACGTATGCCTACTTGCTTCTTCAGCTAACTTGAGCCTGATCTCACACATTTCATCAAAAAACAAATTACAAGTAGGATACTTAGAACCTGAAAATAGATTTGTAGCGTGATAAAACGGTTCTAATAAGTTGCAAACAAGCCTACAATTTTCCCATTCATCATTGGAAGGTGCTCCTCCTCTTTGCCTATATGATGGATCTCTATGTTCAAGGCGTTGAAAAGCATCTTTATGCTTCAAGGCAATATCCAGCATAGTAAAAGTGGAATTCCACCGAGTAGGTACGTCCAGACATATATTTTTTTCAATTTCCACCTTTGCTTGTTTACACATTTCTTTAAATAGTTGTCTCCTTCCTTGGGAGCCTTTAACATATTTAACACTTTCTCGTATATTGTCTACAGTATTTCCCAAAGCTTTCAAACCTTGCTGAACAATTAAATTGAGAACATGAGCTGAGCAACGTATATGACAAATAGAACCTCCTAGCAAGAGGCTCCCTGATAGTTGTTCTTTCAATAAATTAACCATCCCATCATTTGAGGTATGATTATCGACTGTGATTGCACAAAACTTTTGATCAATATTATATTCTAACAAAGACTTGTAGACAGATGAGTAGATATTTTCGGCTGTATGAGGTGAAGGCTCCATTTTAAAATGAAGGATTCTCTTCTGTAACTTCCAATCATTATCAATAAAATGAGCTGTTAAACATGAATAACCAAGGGTTTGATTAGAAGTCCACATGTCTGTGGTAATGCTAACACGACCATATAAAGATTCCAATAGATCATATAATTTTTTCTTTTCTTTCTCAAAAATTGCAATGCAGTCAGCTTTTATGGTGTTCCTCGTCACTAACTTAAATAATGGCTGAAGATTATTCAAGAATTGTTTAAACCCCCAGTGTTCAACCATTGAAAATGGGTACTCATGCAGCATAATCATCTGAGCCAAATCTTCTCGACTGCGCTCTTTATTAAACTCAAAACTCACAACTGAAGCATCCCCTCCTGGTATGTTTTGACTTCTGGATAAAAGTTGTTGTCTTATGTCTTTATTTTTTCTTTTAGGACACAAACCTAGGTGCCTTTTTAAATGAGTAGTGCCACTTGAACTGCCTCCACTGAAAGATTTCTGACAATATTGACATATTGCTGTTTTAACACCATCAACTTCTACGGAAGTCATCTCATTCCATACTTGGGATGTCTTTTTTTTTCCTTTTTTGTTGATGTTACTAGCATTAGGATTTTGAACTGTTATATTTTGTGGGTTTTCTGTACGATTCTCCTCATTAATAACACCATGCCCACTATCCATATTCGAAGGTTGAGACATACCAAATAATAGTATATCTGCAAATAATAAAAGCAAATACCTAAGAAACTCACTAAAGTGTTTAAAAAAAATACAGCAATAAATGCAAAAAAACTTACAACAAAACCCTTATACCTTTTAGGGTTTAAGATGGCCTCAACGATGATTGATCTCCAAGGTTTCCTTCAGGATGGGCGGGTGAGAGAATGGAAACTCAGTGACCAAATTTAGCAAACGAGATGTGAAAACCTTGCTTTAGGGATCAAACATCCAAATAAAAAATTATTTAGTATGAATATTTGAATCTGGGAACAAGATCTTTGAAGAATTATCAAAAATCAAAAGGAGAATTTTGCACAAAAAAATCAAAACAGAGAAAGTGCTCTGCTTACCGGTTGATATGTAGAGGATTAGAAAAGGCCACGAGTAGGAATCATCGAATCAAGGAGGGGTGACTAGCAAACCATTGTCGGTCGTCGAGGCTTCCATTAGGACCTCGAGAACAAGGCTTTGTGCAGTAGAGAAAGCCTCTGGTGGTTCAAACGGTCAAACCAAAACCTAATGCTTTAGACATTATATAGGCACATATGTGTATGTGGGCCGTTGGATTGTTACCAATCCAATGGCTCACAAAAACCAGGAATCGTAATGGGGTTGCTGTTGGTGTTCCATGATCAAGATCACGTCAATCAAAAATATGGTAATGGGGTTGCTATACTTGCCTTGTTAAGCTGCATGGCAATAAAAGATCAAAGATCACGGGCCGAAGTCATGGAGCAAATCTCACGGCAATAAAAAATTACCGACTCGGGACCGAAGTCATGGAGCAAATCTCGGAAGACTACAGTGCAGGGCCGCAGGCTATAGCCTATAGGACTGGGCCGGGTCTGGGCCGGCGGACCCATTAAAGCCCGGGCCGAACAGGATATAGTATGTTACCGACTCGGGCCGGGTCTGGGCCGGACCCATTAAAGCCCGGGCCCAGCCCATTTTCTGTTTCGGGCCTGGAAGAGAAGCCCAAGCCTGTTTTTTAGTACTAAAGGTAGGCCCAAGCCCTGTTACTTTTGGGTCGGGCTTAATCGGACCCGGGCCGGGCTCGGGCCCATTGCCAGCCCTAGTTGAGACATACCAAATAATAGTATATCTGCAAATAATAAAAGCAAATACCTAAGAAACTCACTAAAGTGTTTAAAAAAAATACAGCAATAAATGCAAAAAAACTTACAACAAAACCCTTATACCTTTTAGGGTTTAAGATGGCCTCAACGATGATTGATCTCCAAGGTTTCCTTCAGGATGGGCGGGTGAGAGAATGGAAACTCAGTGACCAAATTTAGCAAACGAGATGTGAAAACCTTGCTTTAGGGATCAAACATCCAAATAAAAAATTATTTAGTATGAATATTTGAATCTGGGAACAAGATCTTTGAAGAATTATCAAAAATCAAAAGGAGAATTTTGCACAAAAAAATCAAAACAGAGAAAGTGCTCTGCTTACCGGTTGATATGTAGAGGATTAGAAAAGGCCACGAGTAGGAATCATCGAATCAAGGAGGGGTGACTAGCAAACCATTGTCGGTCGTCGAGGCTTCCATTAGGACCTCGAGAACAAGGCTTTGTGCAGTAGAGAAAGCCTCTGGTGGTTCAAACGGTCAAACCAAAACCTAATGCTTTAGACATTATATAGGCACATATGTGTATGTGGGCCGTTGGATTGTTACCAATCCAATGGCTCACAAAAACCAGGAATCGTAATGGGGTTGCTGTTGGTGTTCCATGATCAAGATCACGTCAATCAAAAATATGGTAATGGGGTTGCTATACTTGCCTTGTTAAGCTGCATGGCAATAAAAGATCAAAGATCACGGGCCGAAGTCATGGAGCAAATCTCACGGCAATAAAAAATTACCGACTCGGGACCGAAGTCATGGAGCAAATCTCGGAAGACTACAGTGCAGGGCCGCAGGCTATAGCCTATAGGACTGGGCCGGGTCTGGGCCGGCGGACCCATTAAAGCCCGGGCCGAACAGGATATAGTATGTTACCGACTCGGGCCGGGTCTGGGCCGGACCCATTAAAGCCCGGGCCCAGCCCATTTTCTGTTTCGGGCCTGGAAGAGAAGCCCAAGCCTGTTTTTTAGTACTAAAGGTAGGCCCAAGCCCTGTTACTTTTGGGTCGGGCTTAATCGGACCCGGGCCGGGCTCGGGCCCATTGCCAGCCCTACTCCCGTATGTGAGATCGAGCGCCTGATAGGCAGCAGCCGGAGATCTCTCTCTCTCTCTCTCTCTCTCTCTCTCTCTCAATGGCCTCCGATCTATCTCTCCTCCCCGAAATCGGACCTGACGGGATCGCCAGAGAATCCCCCGTCATCGTCTACACCGAGAAGGTCTCTCTCTCTCTCTCTCTCTGTCTGTCTGTCTCTCTCTCTCTCTCTGCTCCGGCGACTGACCCGCTTGTCAACTCCCTCAGGTCATAGAGGAAGAGCAGCTTCAGTTGAAGAGGTACACCGCCTAACCTTCATCCCTTCCCTTCCATCGTCCCTCTCAGATCTGGTCTCTTGAATCGATGCCATTGAGCCGAATTCCGGCTATGGTTGGTCGCCCATCCCCCTCGCTACCCTACTGTCATATTTCCTTTAGGGTTCCTCGCTTTATTTCTGGTAATGGATGTCCTTGCTTGGAGGCCGCTCGCCGCCCTCAGTGATTCAAACTGTTGTCGTTTGATCCCTCAATTGAGCTCATTTCTATATTAGATTCATATCCATTTGGTAAATTTCACATGAAAACCGGTTTCCGCTGAAGCATTACAGCTTCGGCAATAACCTGAGTAGTTTAATCCAAGATGAGCCCCACATTTGGGTTGATCAAGGGACATGTTCTTTATCCTAGTAGAGTGCTCTTAGTATAAGTAGAGTGTGGAGCTTTTTTGTAGTTTAGGGTTAGTTGAAGGAAAATTGAAGAAATCAGAGCGATTTAGGCTGAGAAAATGGAGGGCTAAGTAGATGGAGCCTATTCCAACATTTAGATGGAGAGGATTTATAATTCCGATATGTATCTAACAAAAAGGTTTTCCGACATGAATTAGCATTATATTAGATCAAACAAATATCATTAAAGAAAAATGCTCAATTTTCAAGGCTAATTATTTGAAACATCTGGTGAATTAAAATGTTTAGTAGTATGGGGGAGCGTCTACATGCATGAAAAATACAAACTATGATAAAAGACACAAAAAGGGTGAAAGCTCATATATATATGCCTCTGTTCACTAATTATCAAGGAAGGTTGTAGAGTCATAGACATTATTATCCAGCACAACATGGATCTAGTGCATATGGAAGACATACTAACGATAATAGGGAAGCTCATTACTAGTAACCTGATCAAAGTAACATCTCATGAAGTCTATATACTCCAAAACAAGATATCTAGGATAATCAATGTCGTCACACATAGCAAATCCCAAAGATAGTAATTTCTTTTTTCTGACGGAGGGAAGTCTTTTTCAACTATTCTATATAAATTTCAGATATGAAATGGAACCGAGATAGTTACCTTTCAGAAAAATTCAAACGATATAGGGGGATATCTATTCTTCATTCTTCGGAAGGTGTGGGAAATAAGATATGAAGCAAGAGGAAATAGAGTGACCATCTTCTACCCAAATACCCGAAGGGAGGAGAATGCTATGAATAAAATTATTTTTGTGCCTGTTGAGAGTAGGTACGTGGAAAAACGTCGTGTTTCTATCACCCTCTTTAAGCCAAGTTTGTTTAGCTCTTGGCTTCCGATAGGCAGCAAGTGGTGTGATGTGAAGTTATAGTGTGCTTGCGAATGTGCGGATGACGTCTAGTGGCCATGGGGGACTGGCATGGTTTGGTTGTAAGATTCATAAGTGTTAGTATCTGGTTGTGGTTGATCATGATGCAAGATAGGTAGGGTTAATACCTTTGTCACTAATAAATCTAAGCTCTGGCAATCCAGATTAGATACAAGATGCAACTCTCCATGAACAAGTGATCAAGCAATGAATAAAACCTGGAAGAGATGATGAAATGACACTAAACTGATGCAAGAAACCTAAGGTTTTTGGAAACCTAGGGTTTACAGGGTTTGGAATGATTATCATTAGAAACGAACTATTAGATCTAAGATCGATCAAATTTTGTACAGTGAACTATTTTGGAATTGGATCAAAGTTGGTGAGTTGCAGCATAGTACATGCTGGAGTAAGAGTACAAAGGGATCCTCCAACGACCCCTAAAATCTCCTCACCTATTCAAAATCATTGGTCAATCTTTGCTTCGTGCCTTTTCTGCTTCCATCCAAACTTGCATTCAATGAATATGAAATCAGAAGAGTTTTGATGGAGAGAAGTGAATTTCGACATGTACAAATATAGAACGCATTTCTAGGTTGTTTTAGATGTAATTTTAAGCAACACTCTCCCATATAAGATAATATTGATTTGTGTTGGTAGGGTATCCCAATATGGGACATGTCAATATAACAAACATGTGTGAAATATTTGAATTTACAATGTGCCCGTCTTACTACAACACTATCCTATGATAGGGTATGTAGCCTCCAACATAAGATAATAATTCAGTTCATGTGCATCATTTCCTTGCTACTTTATGCAGCTTGACTCCCCTCAAGTGAAGGGGTTGATATCTTTTATAAAAAGCTTTCCATTTTCTGATTCGATTAGGGTAAATATATGTTGTTGTCAAAAGAGGGTTATTGTTCCGCTCAACAAGAAATTTAAGGCACCGACTATTTTTGGTAGCAACAACTTGTTTTTCTAGGACATTAACAATTTGCTATTTCATCTTAGAAACAAAAGGCAGTTAGAAAGTCTTGTTCCTCATAGCTCTCACTTTGAGGTTGGTTACATTGTTACAAAACCAATGTTGTCAGAACCGAACCGGAGCACGAACCGGTTGGTGTACCGGTCCGGTTCGACTAGTCGATTAGTTCCGGTTCACCGGCCTGACCATTTTTAAATTTAAAGCTATTTAATTAAGTTAAGAAAATTATAAAAAATATATTAAATAGAGAAAAAATATGAAAAAAATATGGGAAAAATATGAAAAATAAAGGTTGTTAAAAATATTGATTTTCACAAAAAAAATATTTTTTTTATAATTCCAAAAAAACAACAAATTTTTGCAATAGTGCAATCAATTCCACAAAAAAAAACAGATTTTTGCTTTCCCTGATATCCAAACTTTGTACCAATTACCAAAGCTTTGTATTGCACAAAAAAAAAAACAGTTTTTTGCAATCAATTGCACCAAAGCTTTGTATTGCACAAAAAAAAAAAACAGATTTTTGCTTTCCTTGATATCCAAACTCCAAAGTTGAACCAAAAAAAAAAAAAAGCTTCAGATTCAGTTGGCCCAAGCCGCCCAACACACACACACACAGAGCCAAAAAAAAAAAGCTTCAGACTTTACTTAGTTTACTTCAGTCGGCCCAACACACACACACACACACACACACACACACACACACACACACAGAGAGAGCCAAAAAAAAAGAGCTTCAGACTTTACTTAGTTTACTTCAGTCAGCCCAACACACACACAGAGAGAGAGAGAGAGAGAGAGAGAGAGAGAGAGAGAGAGAGAGAGAGAGAGAGAGAGAGGAGTACTTGGAGTGCGGGGTGGCCGGCTGAATCTCAGTCGGCCTCAAGGTGGGCTGGTGGGGGATGCTCGACAGGGAGAAGACGGAACGACACTCGTCGCGCGGGTGAATATGAATCGCGCCACTCGTATTTTTTTAGAGTTTTGCTCGTATTAATAGCCTTTAATGAACCGCCCAGTTCATTCCAAATGTCAGCCGCCCGGTTTTTGCCTAAAACCCCCCGATCCGGCGGTTCGCCCCCGGCTCAACTTCTTGCAGCGGTTCGCTGTACACCCGAACCGTTTAGCCTACCGGTTGACCGGTTTCCGGTCTGGACCGGCCGGTTCAGTCCGGTTTTAATAACATTGTACAAAACAAAGTTTCAATAATGAAGGTATGTAATTTTGAGACACGCATTCAAGGTTGATTACTTAAAAAAAAAATTGTAGTCCCAATCATCTCCATTTTAGCTTTTGTTATTTGTCCTTGAAAATGTCTCTGCACTAAATCTTCCCATACCCATGCCACTACCATCAGAATCGATAGACCTTATGCAGCCCCCTATATGTTGTTGATCACAATCACTCAGCTAAGGTCCTCATAAAGATCATGCAAGTGATGATCCACTTATCCACTGATTATAATTGTTTATATGAGCTGGTAGATGGTAAATTTCTCAAGTCAACAAGCTAACATGTCCTTGCACAATCTTAAAATGAGACCTTTTTGGTGGACCTAGTCGGAAGTAAACATCAAAATCCATAGACCTCATGTGCAAATCAGCCCCCTACATGTATGTTTTGTTACTGATTAGTGATTACAATCATTCACCACTCACCAGACTTCCACGTGAAGATTATAATTCTTTATATGATATTATGATCTAGTAGACATTAAATTAATCAAGTCAACAAGCCATGCCTATCATGACCAAACACCATTTTAAAAGACCTTTCTGATAGACCTAGTCATAGTTAAATCAAAATATAAAACCTGACTCACATCATCATGTGATTTCCAACAAATGATGTGAGAATGTTTTGAATCTCCTACTCACCCTTCAAGTTTCCATCACAAAGGGTGGTGACTACTAGAAAATCATGCTTGAATTTTCATTGACTCCAAAGAGCCCTCTGGAAATACTTTATTAACTTCAGACCCCTGACGTTGAGCAATTGTCTTCTGTACCCCATGCTGACGAGATACTTCTTTAAAGAATGTAGTAGCTACCTTTAATGTGCATAGGGGGTCTTCTTGCATGGTATAAGATGTGTCATCTTGCAGAATCTATTGCTGATGACATAAAAAGAATCATGACTTTTGTAATCTTAGGTAGCAATTGAATAAAATTCATACCAATTCTTTCCTTATTCTTATGGATTGACATAGAGTACAAAGACATATACTTTACTTCTTTAGGTTATAGACATATGAAACATTGCTTAGATGTCATGATACTCTTTAACTATACAAATCTATCATCCATTTATCAGTGGCTTTGTCCCTTCCTACGTGTTCAGCTAAGTTGCTTAAGGTTCAAAATATTGCACCTTACTGTGGATACTGCATTTTACGTGTTGTATTGACATTACACTAGACTCAGCTGCCTTAGCAAATTAAACTGATTTTAGTAGGAAATTATTGGACTCTGCTTATCGCCTTTACAGGTTATCAAAACTACTTCACTGCTTGGAATCACCCCTAACGTTTTGATTATGTTGAGTCGATCTTTGTCAAGCCCGCTTCCTGATCAAGTCATACCGAGTGGGAAACAAAAGTACAATGTGACCGGGAACATAGCAGAGGAAGATTGAAACAAATACTACATTTTTGAATTTTATGAAATGGATATAGAGTAAGAAATTTGAACAAAATAGACTTTTCAGGTATATCTTGGGAATAGTTACTTATTATTGATTTGGTCAAAGTAGTTAAGACAAAATGTGACATTATGGCTGCAAGGCCTTATGTCAATTGAGGCTAGTGACGGTGGCTGAGGTGAGCGCCTGAGCGTAACGAGTCGGATATAATGTTTAAAATATAGAGAATATTTTCATATAATCATACTTGCACAGACGCACAAACTCGTGCACACTTACATACCTATAATCTTAAATTATAGAATAATATAATAAAATAGAGCTTGGTGATGCATTACCCCACATGCTACCTTTCTTCATCCCCTTGTCTAGGTTTTTTTGCGTGCATTATATCTCCATGCCATCCACTCTCTTCTTTTTGGAGGATGGACACAGGGAGCCTCTTTGTTTTCAACTATATGATAAGAACAGAGCAATCACTCAACAACAAAAAGTGGGAGAGGAGCAGTAGGAAGGGTTGATGGAAGGGAAGAGGAAGGGTAATAAGACAAGAAGCAGAAGAGGTAGATGTGGAGGAGTTGGAGATCTCACCAAAGCATAGTTACTAAGTCGGAAGTTAGGAAAAAATCGGCTAGGGGAGAAGTCGGAAAAATCAGGAAAAAGTCGGAAAGATCGGGAAAGAGTTCGGAAACAAACGGTAGAATTTTAGAACATATTTATATCTAGATGTTACAATATGTTTTTTGAGCAATACATGACGGGATTAAAACACAATTAATTGGGAATAAAATGCGTAAATCAGGATTAAAACGTGAAAATAGTGACTTTTTCATAAAATAGCGACTTTTTCAAAAAATCGGGTAAGAGTCGCGTACAGAACGTTTAATGAATAAGTCGTGTTTTAATCGAGACTTATTCAAAAAATCGGAGTTTTTGGTAACAATGACCAAAGGGCGAGTTACAGTGGAATTCTCTTGGTCAGTGTTCAAACCTCATAGAGGCTGAGTCTTGGTGGAGATCCTCAGAAGTCATACCTAGCAATGGAGAAGTCGAGTTGCAACCAACAATAAAGGGAAATGCTGTGTGTTGGTGTTGGTGGTGGGTGGGTGGGTAATGGGGGGAGGGGGGCAAAGAGGTAGTGAAATGGTTGGGCTTTCAAATCTATCATACTTTTAAAACTTAACGTTTCTTTTCAATATCAATCTCTTTTGACCAACCGCATTTCACTTTATTAGTAGGTTTACACGTCATGGGTGCATATATTGAAAACCTTATATCACTTATCAAAAGCAAGACTACCTCAAACTGAAATTTACCTAAACAATGGTTGATTCTTGGGACTAATAGAAATATTAATAGCAAGATGCATAAATTATAATTCACAACAAAAAAGAGTTGGAAGTGAAAGATTTTAGTCCATGCAAGAACATGCGATCAACTGCAAGAAATAACAATAAAATTTTGATTAGCAATAATGTGCAGAAATTAAGATTTAATGTCCTGGAATCAAAATCTACATATTATCAATCAATTTCAGCAAGTTGTTACAAAAGAGATGAATAAGTGCAATCTAGGATGATAAATAAGGGTTACAAGAGATTAGGTGAGGAAAAGAGAAGAAAAGGTAGAAGCGGGACAAGATTCATAAATCACCAAAAATGTTAAGTTTATTTTATTGATTTTGTGATAATTTTTTATTTATACATCTGGCCATAGTTTTAAAGAGTGCTTCCACCAACTTTTTTGCTTCATCCTCACACAAACCAAAAAAGTGAGATTCCTAGTAAAAAGATTCGTTGATCTCTCACACGAAAAGAAAGATCACACGCCTTTTTTCTTATGGTAAAGAGATCTGTAGATTTTTGTTACGTCGATGCTCTTGTAGTTTGGATATGGCTCTTTTAAATTAAGTTGGGCCCCATTATGTCCCATGCTTGACTTGATCAAGATCTAATAGAGATTGTTTATTGAATTTTTTCAAACCCCTTCTCAAATACATAAGTTCAAAAACCATGTTTATAAATTGAAAAACAATAAGATAACATGAAAATTCAGGTCGATCGAAGCTTAATTGCGATTGAAATTGCCTTTGTATCATATCCAGTAGGTCATTGTGGCATTCGTAGTGGTACACCACAACTCCGAAGGCAATGGAAAACCCGTGTACTAGGCTAACTTAAGGTGTGACCATGATGGTGATATCAGTGGGTACCCAGAGGATGCCCTATCCTATGACAAAGTCGAGCTATACTCCTTAAGTTAATGATGGTTATATTTTAGCAACTCAATGAAGAATCCTAAGAGGAAGCTAGTGGTAGCGTTTTGAACTCCTACATTGAAGGGATTCTGCGAGCTTAAGGGCATCGACAAACTCCTAGATGTATGCATTATTGATGCCAACTGAGCTTAGATCAAGCCAAAAAGAACAACCAATTGTCCAATTTTCAACAGAATGCGCAGATGTATCATGACCCTCTAACGATAGCCTATGTTGTCAAAGTCGGTAGTCGGCCCCTAGTTGGCCAAGGGTCGACTAGGACTAGTCGGCCAAAAACTTATTTTGGCCAAAACTTATTATAACCCCTCCCCCTGCCTAAACATATATGAGACATGAACTAGCATTAATGTCAATAAGTATATGACATTAGTTGGTCAATAACAATGCATGCCTTCACACTTCACAACATGGGTATAAATATACAAGTAATAGAATATAATTGTATTGGTTTGATGCCCATGTCAGAAGACTCAGAACTAAGAATTCATCACAATAATTGTTTACTGGTGTCTAATTTGTAAACAACCCCAATTTTTATTATATGATTATATTGGTTATATGGATATCAACAAATAAACAATAATTATTTGTCTATGTTTTTATCTCAGATTCTCAGGTCCTCAACAAATAATTATAGAGAAGAGCATAGTTGTGACTTAAGACTTCAAGGTAATGAATCCCGACTAGTCCCAGTCGCTAGTCGGGTCTAGTCAGAGCCTAGTCGGGGTTCCACCTAGATATAAAAGAATCTGGATTAGTTGGTCGGCAAAATGCCCACTAGTCCCGATTTTGGTAGCAAAGACGACAACAACCAAAATTGAAGGGAGACAACGGGGTTGCTTTTCTTTGTTTTCTAGCTTGTTTGTAGAGGAAAGGTGGAAGTGTGCAGTCCTTATTCTCATTATGCTTGGATCCAATCATCCAAGTATAGTCCATTTCATGGATCATACCATAAGGAACCTACAACACACATCTAAGGGATGTATAACCTAAGCCTTCTTACATAATTTTTTATTTAACTCATATTCAAATATAAGCATATTTATATCTATATCAATATGCTTTGCTAGGAAGAGAATGTAGATGTTTGCATTTGTACCTGGGCTAGCATGCAAACTTTCTCCAAGGATTCTTCTTTTGACTTTTTTTTTAAAGATTAGTTTTCTCTCTTCTTTTCAGTTTGATTAAGTGGTTGTTCATAATATGTTACTTGATGATTGCTCTCCCTTGGTATTAGTTGCATATGTTATTATTTTGGTTATTCTAATTATTTATGGTTCTTGGCTTCTTTCCGCTCCTTTCCTCTATGATATTTGTAAAGAATCAATTTTCAGCACCTAGTGATGGTCAGTGTGTGGATATATTCCTTCCTCATGGGTAGTATTATAAAGAATTTAGGGAAATTCAGAAAACCCTAACTTTTAGTTGGATATTTCTACATAGTTCTAACTTAAAAAGTCTTACTGATTACTAAGTAGCACATGGTACTTGAATATGCACATCAAAAGTATAAATGAATATGATACATCTTTAGGTATTTGAAACTAATGAGATACCGTTTCCCTTTGATCTTTCTACTTTATTTTGATATAACTGTCTGCAGAACTTTACCACCATTTCAGGGAATTTTGTACTAGAAAATATTGTGCATGTATACATATTTCTCCATGGCTTAATCATTTACCTCATGCACTTTCCTTAAATCATGCTGATTATATGAAACCGGAAACAAAATTACTCGACATGGAGACAACTTAATTGAGCCCGAGTGGTGCTGAGAATCATCAAGTGATTAGTAAACTTGAAGTGAAGCATTGAAAAGAATGCAAGGAGGTGCGGTATGGCATAGGACCTTTTGTCATCATTCCGACATAAGTATAGAATATTATATGAAATTAGATGGGCCTTGTTATTGAAACTTAGTCACTGTGATAATGAATACGAATGATGCACATTGACATTAGAAACTTGAAGTGAAGAATGGAAAGAGGTACAGAATGTCATTTGGACCTGATGTCATTTCTATTTGTATAGAAAATTATAGGAAATTGAGATGATCTTTTAATAAAAACTTATTCAATGTGAATGTGAAAACACTGAAGATGCACATTGACTGGAATAATGTAGAGATGCATGCGAATATAGGCAATGTGCTAAATGCAATGGTTATCAGTTATCACAGAATCAAACTTGTGAGTAGTAGAGTGAGATTGAATATTATGCAAAATCTTGATATTTTGTGATTCTTGCATGTTTTGATGTTTGGTTTGGGTGTGTGGATGTGCTGTGGTAATTCATAAAGCTGATGATTGGGAATTTCTATTTTGGATAAAATTTTCATGTATATTATGATAAGATCGTGTAGATAGAAATGAGGAGACATGAGTCCAAAAATAGCATTGACGAGACTTTGGAAGATAGTTTCAAATGGTTTAGTCTTGTTAAGCAGGCATCAAAGGAGACACATTGCGGAGAGGTAAACATGTCCATGTATTAGGGGATTGGTAGACCTAGTATTACATGGACAGAAGTAGGGCCGAAGGATCTGAAGGGGCTTGATCAAACTACGTACCTAGCCTTCGATGTGAATTGTCGGAGGCGAAGGATTATGAGACCTAATCATAGTAGTTATATTGACCGTGCGGTAGCATAGGGATAGGGTTAGAGAACTCTGTTAGCTTTTTGGGTTTCCTCCTATAGTAATCATCATCATCATAAACCAGGATTCTTGGGGCAATCCTTTGGCAGCTTAACATCAGGTTGACAATGTACTCAATTTGTGGAGCCTTGTTGATTAGATTTGTGCTCTATAGCTGGGCTCCTATCGATAAGATGTTTTTATCTCTTGTTTACGAGCAACAATTATTGCATGGATCTATTATAAAATTATACATAATGTTGCCAAAGAATATGAGGAAAATTTCACAGTATTTGTCAAATTTAAAATGGTTTAGAAATAGCCAACACCAAGAGTCAGTTCTGAAAATTTTACATACAGAATTTGAATTTCTAATTCATATGAATTTTGTATGTGCATTTATTCTGGAATGCTACTCAGAAGAAATGTCCAGGGTGAAAGTTCCATCTGTGACTTTTGACTCCTTCATGTATTTGAATAAGGACTCTTAAAAAAGCTTATTCAAGCATGTGAATCAGCTTTTGATTATTTTATGATCATAATTCTGCACAATCTTGTCAACGATGAAGCTTAATTTTTGTACAGGTTGTAATATTGGTGGAGCTTTCCTTACTTATTTTCCTCCTTTCTGTCTGCTCCTGATTAGAAGTTTTCATTTTCTGTCAAACTTTTGATGATGCTTCGTAAAAATACCCAGATATATCCAAGAAAATTATTCCAAAATCCGTGATGTTGAACGAGAGTTGGAGAATCTGACATTGGAGTTGAAACTTACAGCTGGGCCAAAGAAAGCAGGTGGATGCCCTTCCATTTCTACATATTTGACTTATTGCTTGTTGCGTACTAATTTATTAAAAATTTAACTAGTCTTCCCCTGTATCTTATTTCTCCTCATATACTATGTGATGTAAGCACTTGAGCACTTACGGAAGAAGATAGAATTATCAACTGAGAGAATACGTGTGGCTAAGCTAAAGGAAGATCAAGCAAAAAAGGTTTGTTTTGCTTTTGCCTGCTTTAGAGTATCTACCTTATTTGTTTAGATTTTTTATCTTATCAAATTCAGAGAACTTTTATTATGAGTCTCTGTGTTCTATTTGTATGTTCTGACACCGACTGCTCAAATCTCACCAATTTTGTTTATATGACAATACTCTCTCCTTTCAGCCTGAAAGTAATGTCACATGTATTGACTGAGTGAGCACTATATGGGCCATAGTGGACTAGCATATTCTACTCGGTAAATGAATTAATTGAAAATTTCATTATATTCTTTCAGTTGAACAGGATGTGTTTGCAAATTGCATAACCTTATTCAACAAATTTAATGATAAACTTTGATAAGTTGCAAGATTAGCTTTGAAACAAGGTTTCATGGTATGCATCTTGTTTTTTGTCAATTGATGTTATCATAGCTTTGATTGTTCTCTTGGAATCTCGAAGGCTTACTCTTCTTGATTATTTGACAGTACAATATTAGTACGCTCTTATAATCAAGTGCAATAATATGCCTCCACTATGCAACTAATAAATTTATAAAACAGTTGCCATAATAGCGAGTCTTAACCCATAATCAAGAGCAATAGTATGCCTTCACTATGTAACTAATAAACTTTTAAAACAATTGGCTTAATAGCAAACCTTATCCCATCAATATGGTTCGACTTCTATGGATCATTGATCCATAGAAGTTTGGTGCTCATTCATCACCATCATCCAGCCGTCAGCCCTCTATGAACTGGTAAATTTTTTTTGGCCAAGGTAACTTAGATTAAGAGAGTATCTTGCATTTGTTGAAGGCTAATTGGGACATACTGTTGTATACACAGTTAAAGCTCATGCAACTTGGAGCAACCATCCAAGGTTTCCATAATATTGGAAAGAGTGCAGCCGTAGAGCAAAGAAGCAAAGGTTAATACAGGGAATTAAATTTATCTGGGCCACATATTATAAGTCAGAGAGAAACCGAAAAACAACCACCAATATCTAACATCAAAACCTTTTCATCCACCATTGCTTAGGCGCTTATTGTCAATGTGTTAAAAATATGTTGAACTTTATTTAATGTTTTTAAATAATCTTCGTATTTTTCCGGACTCTTTCCCACCTTTCCCGATTTTACCAAATTTTCCTGACTTCTACTTTTTTGTGACTTCCGACTTGGTAACTTTGCTCACAAGCCATCAGGCAGCCTGGTTTTCCGAGCATGTCCTTTACAAATTATTACTAGTTAACTTTCATTTGGAGTAATAGAAGTGGTACATAGCATTACCACTCTTACGACAATTTATTTGTCTGCCCTGTTTCGTCTCCCAATTCAGTCATACTTTGTGCATTCTATTTTCATCTGATGATTCCTAATTTCCTTTCTGCCAGTCTTCACAGATCGCAAGTACTTTAGAATTTGTTTATTTATATGATGGGTATCAGATCAACAACCATAGATTGCTGATGGTAAAAGTGAGCATTAAGGCCTACTTTTTTTTTTGTCTCGTGGACCACCACTTCTGCAGCTAAATATCTGTTAGGAAGATGAGGATCTATTACTGCCTTTTATGGATGGATTTTGCGTGTCTATCATTGTTATACTTACCCACTACTTGCTCTTGGAGGATCTTGAATAAAAAAAATATTATTATCTCAGGAGTGGGAAGCAGCAGCCCAAGCTGTAAAGGATGAGGAGGCAATAAAAAAAAAGCTTTGTGATGATCTTAGTCAACTGGTACATATAATTCCTTTTGTGTGTGTAGTTGGATCAATACCAAGACTCTAGAATGCCTTGATGACTGTTTATTGCACAGGTCCATGAAAGCTCCTCAACTCAACTCTCAAGACTGGAGGAGCTAAAGAGGCGACTTACATCACTCAACCCTACGAGGGCTTCGATTGATGTTTCTGTAGGTATTCTTTGGAGATCCACCTCCCTCTCTTCCCTCATTTACACTGTCTTGCTAAAATTACTCTCAGAGCAATGCCACAGCCCCACAAGCTGCCTCTAGATAACACCTGTGATGGTAAACATAGCTAAAACCGCATCTGGACATGTCTTCTACATTTCTAGAGTCTCTTTTCATTTTTTTTTCATAGAGAAGGTTAATTGCATCTGCCACTCCACCCAATCTCATAAAAAAATAAAAGGATTTTTTCACTTACACCCCCATTACTATATGGTACTTGGTTTGGACAACCCCCACTCACCCACCCAGGGTTCCAGACACACACACACACACACACAAAAAGAAAATCCTATATGATATTTAAACGAAAGGGGAAAGGGGAAGAGGGGGGTGGGGGGTGGGGGGTGGGAGGGGTGGGGGGTGGGGGGTGGGGGGGAGGATAAATACCCCTTACCTAATACCAGTCTATAACTAGATATGATACCATATGTGGGTATATCTAATTCTGTATACCATAAGCTACTAATAGCAGTGTTACCACCAAGTAACCTCTATTGCCCTAAGAATCCCTAAGGAGGGATCAACACAAATTCTGCCTTACGGATATATCCGAAAGCACTCAAAGAGGCAAAACAATGAACATCTTGTGCTCACAATCCAACCAAACTACATTTCTTGAAATCTCTCTTGGATCACACGAAATACATATCGGAAATTTAAGCAAACCGATATAATCTATGTGTTATGTAAAAGACTGTGCGATGTGTAGAAACATACAAGATTCTACCTAACGCATTAAGGAAAACACACGAGCGATTTTTTTAAAGTGAAAATCTAAACGGTAAAAAACCACCCCCAACAGTGCTTGGACACACACTAATCCCCTAAGAGAAATGAATCTACAATCAGTGGACAAAGAGTTACCCTAAAGCGTGCAATACCGCGACGATCCACCTCTTGTCAATCTCCTCTTCTGAAGCTTCTCCACTCGAGTCCACGAGCGTCTTTGTAGTGCAACTGATGCTTTCCTCTAATCATTGCAACGACTTCGAAGAAACTCGACTCTCCGCAGGCAAGATCGAGTAATACCTCGATGCCTCCGTAATGTTGTTCCACAGTTATGCAATGATTTGGAAAAGAAAGAGAAAAACTCATTATCTTCAGCTAAACAAGGATGCTATCTACTTCAAAGATAAGAACACCAAAATAGATTGATCATGGTGTATGTGTTCTCATTAGTGAACAAATGATTAATAAATGTCTAGATGAGAGCTGCGGGAGAAGAAGACAATAAAAACTCAATGCAAGAGAGTTCAATGAAGAACAAGGAAACTCTTAGAGGTCTTACATTAGCTCCCTGATGGGGACATCACTACGGCTTCATCGGGTTTCAAAGTGTACCCGCGCATGTGACGGAGGGCCACAGTCGTTTCTCTTTGGCTTGGAGACAAGCCCGAGTTAGCTGACCTTTTATCTATTTACTAGTATTGTCGTTCTTTAATTTTTCGCATTTTGCGTTTAGTCGTTTTCGTACTTGTTTAGTTCCACATTGCTTGTGGAGGCCTTTGTAGTGCACCCGAGCCTCTATATAATAGGACCCATATCCCCTTTTCTTAAGCAAACTATGAATGAAAAAAATTGTTACGCAACAATTTTCCTGAGAAGGGAAGGTTAGGGAGAGAAGTCATGAGGTAAGAAGCCTCGGCCCTTTGGAGCGAAGCCGGACCGACAACTCACCCTCAAAACTCTACCCTCCCTCTTTTCTCTCTCTCCATGTCCCGTGTCCCTCTGTGTGTCTGCGTGAGTCGCGCGGCCTCTCTCTCCCCGTATGCCCGAGCACCCGGCACCCAGGTCCTGCCCCTGCAGCTCCTGCTGTTTTGCCCATGCGGCCCCGTCATCCAGCCCCACGGCCCCCCACCTCCAACCCTCAACCCCCACCCCTACGAGGCCCTCACACACATTCCCCACCCCTCTCAAGCCTTGCCATGCAGCCGTCGCCCCTCCCGGGCCTTGCTGTGCCACCGCCGCCCTATCTCGATCATGCTGTGGTCCCGTTAGTCAATCGTCGGCCTGTTGGAGCTAGCTGAGCACCTCCCGACAACCCATGGACCCCGACAGCTAGTCGCATAATCCCTTGCCTTTCGAGTTGTGCGTCGTCATCTTCGGATCCTACTCCGGTACATGATTTACTTCCATCCGAGTTCTGATCCCTTTGTGCAAACTCGAGCAACAATCCTACAAATTCAGGTTTTACTATTCCAAGCCTCATCTGTGAGTGCAAGGAAAATTCGTTCGACTTTTGTTTGCTTCCCTAAATCATGGAAAACCTAGAGCATTTTCTTGCCTGTTACAATTGCTGGATTTGAGTAAGCGCCCTGTCATTACATGAATCTATGCCATTGTTCAACATGTTGAGTCTGCTTAATTTTAATTGAAATCCTCATAGTAATGAATTGAATCTGCATTGGTAAGCGACAAGCCCTAATCCTTTGGGAAGTCCCTACTTCTCAAATAATCAATGGTTTTAATCTTTTAAATTGGTTAACATGT
Source organism: Chamaelirium japonicum (assembly GCA_947650365.1). Taxonomy (NCBI): domain Eukaryota; kingdom Viridiplantae; phylum Streptophyta; class Magnoliopsida; order Liliales; family Melanthiaceae; genus Chamaelirium; species Chamaelirium japonicum. Next base: position 44,066,364 of record OX393550.1, read on the forward strand.
AGGACTGCAATTTAAGGCCTGATATTACATCATCACGGGACTCAATTCCTAAAACTGAAAACTCTCTTATTTTATTTTTTATATTGTTAAGTTACAAAACAATTAGTAATCTCTGAACATTGCATCATTTAGAGGGTCAGTCCTACATCACTCCCTTAGGGTTAGACGATGGCTATTTATAACTTTCTAGGAAGACCAAGTCGTATAGGACTTGTATGGGCCGAAATAGGGTACTTCTGTAATAAACCAAAACTTAAAAATCACAAAATCACTTGCCAAACCCGAACAATGTGCATCTGTCTGAGCACCTCCACCTAGAGACTGGCGGTGCGCACTAATTACCTGGGGGTACACCTACAAACCCTAATCCCCGTTTTTGAAGCTGATTTTGTTTCGAAAAACATGCAATAAAAAACATGTATGCATGCCTCTTTAAACATGGTTTTGACTATTCAAAACATTTAAAACTGATTTTTTGAAACTTGTGCAACTTTGAAACGCATGGTGCAGTTGCAAAACGATGAAAACACATGCATTTTGTTTCATAAAAGTAAGATGCACAAAGAAAAAACTAAGGGTTTCCTAATAGCCATCAACTCTAAAGGAAATCCTAACCAACTTATATGCATGCGGTCCGCTCAAAAAAAAAAAAAAGTGTGCGGATGCATTTATACCTGATAATCAGCTGACCAAGTGTACTGTCTTTGATGAACATTGAAGCTCTTCATACTGCGATATCTTTAATCTCCAGAGTTATGGAAGTTTATGCAGACGATCATAGCAACACCTCAGGGACTAATCTCAACACGTGTTTGGCACACAAGTGACAACTTTAGCCAATAAGTCAATTTTTTTTAGGGGTATTCCTAAATACTATATTTTTTGATTGGGGTATATCCTATGATCTGTAGACACGGACACGGGTGTCTAGTGTTGACACGGGCACGGGAGTCAGACACGGCTACATCATAAAAGATGGATACGGTGACACGTGGGTATACATATATATATACCAACAAAATTATAAAATTGATATAAATTAAAAATTACTACCACTTCGGAATTCGACTCCTACACAGTCTACCATTTTCCTCTATTCACCCAATTGGAGAAGGAAGAGACTTGCAACATTTGGTTTAATAACATAGAGCAATGGTATCATGCCGTGTCGACACGGGTGGACACGGGAATCCGTGTCGACACGGGTTGACACGGCTCCGAGGGCTCAATTAGAGGTGTCCCCCATATCATAGGGTATATCTAAATTATGAATAATTTGTGTCATGTATGTGTGTGTTTGGGGGGGGGGGGGGGGGGAGGGGTGGGGTGGGGTTATGTTCAAATACTATATAGTAATTGGGGTGTAAGTCAAAAAAATCCAAAAAAAAACGATATAAAAGATAGAATTAGTCATTTGATGCTTGCCATCATTTCATACGCCAAGGTATACATGAGAACATTTTTTCATTATTTGTAGCTATGGTCTTCTGCAATTCCCTAATTAAACTTGCCTTCTACACTCGTGGGCTAAATCCTTTTTCGAGTCTAGGGGAACATTGGAGGTTTGTTCCTTAGTTGCGTGAGTTTAAATTGAGTAACCTATCTTGCCAAGTTGCATTGTCAGGCTTTTGATACCTAACTAGAGGGTTCACATCAGGTTGACATCCGGTCAGAAATTCTTGTCAAACTTCCTTATAGTTGACCCCATCTCTACGGGAAGATTATGATGTATTGAGATGGTCAAGATTTGAGTTGTCCATTTTCTTCAGCCGATGCTGCAGGCTCAGAGCACCGCCACGGCTCCACAAGCTGACACACATCATGCAGCAGATCCAGCCGGGCGAGTGCCGGAAACTGTAGGCCCTCCCGGCAGCAATGCCAAGGAATCAGCCGCAGACCAACAGCGATCAGTCGAAGCGAGAGAAAAGAGGAGAACCTTGAATCTGGGAAGAGGAAAGGGCAATACGATCATGCCGAAGGGAAGAGGATCTTCAGGGTCTGGCTGGACTGGAGCGGGGTTTGATGTGGATGGCAGGACGTGATGGCCGGGTTTCCTCTTAGGTCCTCTGGGGCAGAGTGGTAAAAGGGACGGGACCCAATGACTGGCTCGAGGAAACCTTTGTTCTTGCTGTTTTCCAGTCATCAGGTACACTGTGTCATCTGTTTATTTTTCTTTATCTTCCATTTATCTCTCGGTTGAAACAAAGATGACTAGTGAACACAGATGAGTAGTAGGCTCATAGCTTTCCGACCTCCGATTTTCCATTCTTTTATGTGACGAAGATGTTACCTGATGAATAAAAAAGAAATGGTGTTCTTGTGAGATTGCAACAGTGTGAAGTTGATCATCTTGTAGTCGATCGGTTGTTGTTTTCGAACCCTCGTCATTTTCTGATCAGAAAGAGATGGTTGGAATCAGGTGAGAAATTTAATTGGGAACAACTATATATACAAAACAAAAATTATCCTATATATATATCGTTGATTTTGAATCTATAAATTTTTTTTACAAGAATTTGTTTTTCATCTGGTCTTAGCCAAAAATCAGAATCAAGATTTTTAGTTTTTTGATTAAAAGTAGGAGGTTCTTCGTTTTTGCCTGAGACCATAGTAGATTTTGATGCGGCTTTGGTTTTGGTTCCGAATTTGATATTTTTGGTTAAATCTTGCATGTCTAAGATTATTTTCTAGATGATTTTTCCATGTTTTTTTGTTCTACTCACTATCTAGGGCTTTTTTTCAAAATATTATTAAAAAAATAAATATTGAACTAAATAGCGGTTGACCAAAACTATATACCAACCTAGTGCTTTGATAGTCACGTGGCATGTTAGCGCCGTAAAGTAAGTCGCGAGATTTTTTATTTTTTCTGTTTCAAGTAGAGCCTGGTATTTGGATTACCGGGTTTAATTCCGGTATTTGGATTACCGGGTTTAAACCCGGTATTCTGGATATCGAGTTTAATCGAAGCTTCTTGTGTAACGTTTTCATACTTAGATGTTTTCTCGTTGGTGAGTACTTGCCGTCGAGCCGGTGGCAGTGGTAGGCGGTCGAAAATAATTAGTGAGTCCTTGTCGTCGAGCCGGTGGCAGTGGTAGGCGGTAAAAAATGAGAGATAGAAATAAGAGTCGGAGGCAAGTTCGGGACGATGTACCTTCTTCATTTCTCATCAGAATTTAGTGATTCTGGAGGCATTGCGATCCTTGGGTGATCCTCTATGAAATCATCTAGAGACGAGGATAAAATGAAGCAAGTACCTCTAGTAGTTTTTAATGGAAGATTGGATGGATATAATATAAAAAAAGTGAAAGAAATAAGATGGAAATGAGAGTCAGAGGTAAGTTCAGCATGCTTGACGTCCCATCGACCACCGCCCACCGCCATCGCCGTTGGCCACCAGCCTCGCTGCTCTATTGGCCAGTGCGGGTGGTGGTCGACAGGGCGGCGGTGGTGGGCAACCAATGGTTGGTGGTCGCCGATGACGGCGGCGGGTGGTGGCCGACTGGGTGGCGTCATCGCGAGAGATGCCAGCCGGTGGTCGATGGTGACAAGCACATTAGTGAAGATGCACTGAAGCATCAATAAAGATGGGCCGATGCATAAGTGAAGATGCCCTGGTGCATTAGTGAAGATGCGTTGGTGCATTGATGAAGATACTCCTGCGCATCAGTGAAGATGTGCCAGTCCATTCTACTGTGGCCTGCAGTGAAATGCTCCGGCATATTATATTGCGTCGCGTAATGAAATGCGTCGACGCATTCTTCTGCGGCCCGCAGTGAAATGCGCCGGCTCAATCTTCTGCGGCCCGCAGTGAAATATTTTGGCGTATTCTACTATGACCCGCAGTGAAATACTCCGATGCATTCTACTGTGGCTTGCAGTGAAATGCTCCGGCACATTCTACTGTGGCAACAAAGTAAAATGGGAGATAAAAAATGAAAGCTGGAGGCAAGTTCGGCATGATGTATCTTATTCGTTTCTCATCGGAATTCTGTGATTTCAGAGACATTACGATCCTCGAGTGATCCTCTACGAGACCGTCCAGAGTTGAGCATAAAATGAAGTCTGCACCATCATTAGTTTTTCATGGAAGATTGTATGGATGTAATGTAAAAATAGTAAGCAAGAGGGAATAAATGAGACATGGAAATAAGATTTGGAGACAAGTTCGGCTGACACCTCATGCATCGACCACCACCCACCGCCATCGCCGCTGGCCACCACCCTCTCTGCCCCATCGGCCATCGTGGGTGGTGGTTGATGGGGCTGTGGCAGCGGGCAATAGGTGGTCGGTGGGAGTAGTGGTCCTGACCATTGAAATGAGATGCATCACGTGTCTCTTCCTAAAGCGTCAGCGATTGAAAGGGGAGACATCATCATCAGTGAAGCAGAGTCAAATCCATTTGAAATTGGGAGTGAAGCCCTTTATAAGTATCGGGGGTACTTTAGTTCCAAGCAAAAAAAACATGGTCAGAAAAGTAATGCAAAAACAACTGGATCTATTTCCAGCAATACGACAGAGTTGGGAGCGAAAACCATCAAAAACATTTTGATGCGAACTTTGCATCAGCATACGTTGGGTCTCGCTTTCTCTCTTGCATTGATAGGAGGATCCGCTTGGCGGGCATACGATGCGAAGGTCGCATAATATTTTTTCCCTGCTACAAGGGGGTTGTGGGCTCTAATATAGGGAGGGGCGTCATGAATAGAACCCCTGTAGTTCTCGCCAAAAAAAAAAAAAATATAGGGAGGGGCTCGACTTTGCTCTCCTAACGAAAACGGCGAGTGACTAACCGGTAGCACCCAAGCCCGTGCAATGTCAACAGTAAAATCAGCGGTCAAAAAGCACAAGGGTATTTTCGGCACTAGCCGGTAGCACAAGTATCGTGACCACTGATCCCACATCACACTTACATGAGCATTATCGATCATCTACTGACCGTTTTCATTACTGGGGCAGAGTCTAGCTCCAAAGGGCTTGTTTGGATACATTCTGGACCCAGGATTCTGGGAACCCAGAATCCCTAAAAAAGACGAAGAGCCTATTTGGATACAACCGGATCTCAAAAAGAATTTCTTCAGAGTCCAAAACGTGCTATTGGGAGTTGTTTTCTCGGAGCTTAAAATTGAGACTCTGGACACTGAGGCCCTTTTTTGGGATTATGGGATTCTACTCCAAAAATTTTAGAATCAGAAGCTTATCCAAATAGGGTTGTTGGAAGGTCAAGATGCTGCTATGTAAGTGTGTGATGCATATGTTTTGAAAAATAATTCGTGTCTCACTGTTATATAGGCCCCTGGCAAGCCTCTACACATGGCCTTCATCCAACGCAATATTTGTTAGATGCCAATAAGATGTTTGACTGCAAAGGCCCATATTACCCCTCTATTGAATCCATTTATAAACCCTAGTGTGATGTCTGAATTTAAAAAAAATTCAAGAATGAGCTGACAGTTTTTTGGGAGTTAAGTTTTTTATTTTTAAAAATCCATAATTTTTTGTATACTTATTAAAATTTTAAAAAATATATATTTTTGGAATTTACTAATCGAGTTCTACAAGACTAGACTCATTATGACTATGAAATTCCGAAAAAAAAACCCCGAATACAAGAGTGACTCATAATTGACATTTACTGATAGTTACAAATAACAAAAAAATATCACATTCAAAACCAAATTGCCACGTAAACTGATTAAAGATCATTTTTCAAAACCAAATATCAAGTAAATTGACAGTTGTAAAATTAAGACACTTTTATTGGCAATTTGCGCCCGATAGTGTCTCTTGATTTTAAAATATTAGCTTTACGTGATATTTACTTTTGAAAGTGATATTTAGTCAGTTTAGATGAAATATAGATTTTGAAAGTAGCATATTTGAGTTATTTATAATTATCAGTAAATATTATTTAATTCGATAAATATAACTTAATATAATTTTTTAGGACTTCATTTGCAACATTTTTTTTTTCTTAGGACTTCATTTGCAACATTGGTCTAGTTTTGTAGAGTTCCATGAGTATATTTCAAAAATACAAATTTAAAAAAAAATCAATATGTATATAAAGAGTTATGGATTTTTTAAAGTAGAAAATCCAACTTCTAAAAAATATTATTTAAAAAACCTGATAGATATGGGAGCTGACCCAACTGTGCATGCCACATATAGAGCCTGTAGTTGAGGGTAATTTAAATATTTGAACTTTGTTATGTTTTTCACATGTGAGAGTTAATTAACTTGTTGGATGAGAGCCGATATTAAAGAATGTGATGCTGCTGATAGAGATGCTAGAGATTTGGCTTGTGCTGATCGATGTTGTGGTGAGAAGAGAGGCATGTGATGGGAGTTATGTGGTGGAAGCCCTATCAACTGGGGGTGAGGATTTTCCACACATGGATGTTCTCCCGGTGGAGAGGTCTTCAGCTCGGAAGAGGAAAGATGGTGCTAATATGGATGATACTGGTTTTGCTACGAGTGTTGATTATGTAGAGTGTGAGACTGCTGATAGGGATGCTGGAGGTGTGGCTTGTGCTGATGTTGAGATACGATGAGAGGCTAGTGATGGGGGTCATGTGGTTGCTGCAGCTTCGAAGCAACTGATTTCCTACAACGAAATGGATCGACCGAATGTGAAGCTTATTCGGAGGAGTGCACGGTAGCTGATTTGAACCCATGACAAATTGGATCATCTGCTTCAGAATTTTAAGGGTCAGGTGTTAACTCTTGGCGATAAGGAGCAGAGCCTACCTATCAATATGTTGGAGGACAACACTCTTGTCAAATTAGCATTATCCATCGGCTTCTTGCTTCCAAGTGACGTAAATGGTACCAAGTTCTTTTTAGCTCAGATTCGTGAGTTGGAAAGGTCTAAGTCTTGAGACTTAAGGTAGCTTTTGTTCTGTTTTCTTTGTAGAGGTCAAGGACTGGTTGTGTTAGACCTGTGCTAATCGAGGTTCTTCTTGGTTGTTTGTTGCCTCTTAGCACTGTTTGTATATTCTTTTTAGTAAACTGGCGGGGGTCTAGGCTGCATCCTAGCCTCCTCAGTCACAGAGGGGGGTTCTAATAAAAAAATAATAAATATAACGTAAATTGATAGTTGTAAAATTAAGACACTTTTAACAACAGTTTGTGTCTGAGAAAATGTCTTGATTTTTTAAACGTCATCTTTACGTGATATTTACTTTTAAAAGTGACAAATAATCAGAAATAAAATTTTATAAAAACCATATGATAATCTTTTTAAAAAGTTACAAAACCCTAAAAAAGACTCCATAAAATTTTAAGAAGACCCCATATGAATTTTTTTTAAAAAAGTTTCAAAACCCAAAAGGGTACCCTAGAAATTTTGTTTGGTTTTGGGTGGGAGGGCCACGGCCCTCTCATCTAAGGGGTGGCAATGGATAGGGTTGATAGCGTTCGTGTCATGTCTAGGTTCTGGTCGTGTCCAAAACTCCTAGACCCGGGCTAACCCGTTTAACTAATCATGTCTAGACCCTAAACCTGTACCCGACCAGCTTATAAACGGATAGAACCGATAAGACCCGTTTACCAACATATCTATTCAATTGACCCAATCTGACCAAATCCGACTCGACCCGACCTAACCCGATAAGACCCGCTGGTACTACATACTACAGTATCGGATTGCGGGTAGACCTGACCCGACCTGAACCTACACGATCCGTTGAATTTTAAACGGATCTTCCCGGGTCTATTGTGTCAGACCCTAAACATAGATCCGTCCAGTTTATTAAACGGATCTACCGTGTTGACCCGTTTACGACCCGAACCAGTTTAACCCGGGCCGTGTCGGGTCCAGAACTGCCAGCCCTACCCTCGTCCCCTCCCCCCCCCCCCCCCTGTTCCGCCGTTCATGTGCACTAGGAGAGAGAGAGAGAGAGAGAGAGAGAGAGAGAGAGAGAGAGAGAGAGAGAGAGAGAGAGAGTGTTGTCGTTTACGGAACAAAAAGAAAAGTTGATTGTCTTCTCGTACGAAGAGGACAGAAATCCCCCCCCAATCGCAGTCGACCGAAAAATCCGTCAGGATCTGGCTTTGCTCGCCATTTGCCTGCCGCGATTGTCGTCTCGATCCACAACCAAAAGAAACCGGCAGGGCTTCAAGTAACACGTCAGTCACTCCACCACCTACAAGCAAACAAACCAGAAAGGTGACGGATTGACGTCGTTGGGCCCCTCCCACCCCCCACCCCCACCCCCACCCCCAAAACCAAGACATGTCGCCGGGCCCCACCACCACCACCCAACGCGGCCTCGAGTACGCACTTCCCGGCCGGCGACCGACCACCTGGGCAGCAACAACCCCACCGCCGGTTGCCCCCCGGCCTAACGCAGCATAAACCGGTCGTATCACCGCCCTTCATATCTCCGATCAACCATGTCATCACAAAGCCCACCCAACCCGCTCAACCAACTTTCTGGGGACATCGACTGACCTGAATTCTTGAAGGAGGGACGGATCCAACGGCTGCCAACACGCCGCGTGGACCACGGATGTCGTCGCAGGCCGTTGATAAGATCCATCCTGTGGAATGGAGCTACGAGCATCTAGCCGCATAGGGATGACAGTGGTGCGGTTTAAACTGTAAAATTATAGCGCACCATACTATATGGTGTGGTTTTAGTGTTCACCAAAATGATTTTGGTACGGTTGTGGATTCGAAAAAAAAATAAACGCACAATTTTCGTACGCTTTTGAATTTCACGCACATCACCATAGTGCACCGAACCACGGTTATATACCGTTGTTTTTTTTTAATGTATAGTATAACCTCACATTGTTAGTCCACCAATGATTTCTGCTAAAAATAAAAAAAATTTACACCAAATGTTTATTAGACCCCCCCCCCCCCCCTTCCGAGCGGCGCGCTGTGAGCGCACGTGCACAATTAGGGCAAGGTTTTAGTATTTGATCAATGCTCATTGCAGTATGGTGAGGCAGTAGTTTTGTATAATATACGATTAGGTGTTAGTATTACAAAACATGAAGCTATCACGGTGCAGTTTGATTTTAATTAGTGTACGATTTTATGAATGTGTTTCGATTTCGGTGATCAAAGCCACACCGTTGACACGATATTGGGCCCCAGCGGGTAGCGAGTTGTATTGATCAGCTTGCTAAAACAGACGGTTGGAGTAGCAAAAACCGACTATTAGGAGTTGCTAGGAGCTTGTTAGAGTGAATTTATTTCACCCCGCTCGCTATTGTGGCAAAGGAGGAATAGTGAGTCTCTTGAAGATGCTCTAATTAAGCCACAACCACCTATTCCCTTGCAAGAGAAGAGGGAGCCGTAAGTTAGTTGGGCACGAACATCATGCATAATAGTCAACACCCACGAAGCCAAAGCTAGAGAGAGACAGGACCAAGAAGCCAAGTAGGCCAGGTGGTGGCAAGGTCGTGGTGGTGCAGGGGGATTGGGATGGATGAGGGCTGTTGGGCCATGGATTGTTACCTAGGGCGCTTGGGTGAGCGACGTGCACTAGCACAAGGTGCCAAACTACGCATTAAGGATGCCCGAAGGTAGCAAAATCGGTGTAATCGTCTCCAAACCAAACTCGGGCCCCAACAACCAATACAACCATCCAAGTCCATAACCAGCCCTAGCTAGCGATGGTACACAAGTGCAAAGTGTGCCAATAGCGTCCTAAAGTCCAATGTCGACGTCGTGTGTGTGCGAAACGGTGCCACGCACCGCATCGTACATGGCTCATCAAGTGCAAACCAAAAAATCTCTCTAGATCATTTCACACAAATAATATAAGAAATGCTATTCAGTCTGAAGGTTTTTCCGATTTCACCAACCCGATTGATATGGCGGTTTGCAACTGGTGCTGTTAAAGATTTTAAAATCGCTACTGGGTTTCAATTACCAATTGTATGCTGCCACGTCAATTGGGCCGACGAAATCGGGACAAACCTTCGGACTGAATAGCATTTCTCCAAATAAGATAGTTGAGCTTTATATATATATATATATATATATATATATATATATATATATATATATATATATATATATATATATATATATATATATATATATATATATCCTTTTACTTTCATTTCCACTGACAATGTGGGACTAATAGAATAGGAGGATGATAACTTCTTATCAAAGGGCACCATACCATTGCCGTCGAGCTAGGTGGATATGATCAGGCTAGGTGCCACATCATGATGTTCCCAATCGATGTGCATACTCGATGTTGGAGTAGTATTTTCCTAAGTCCCGGGTTTGAAGCTCCGGTTCCATTTAACATCCGGTTTTGCTTTCGGATTTTAGCGTTTTGATGGAATCCGATCTTAGTCATCCTTTTATCTGGATCCAACGGCTGTGATCGAAGCCACTCAGGATGTTAGGATTTCGGGTGCAACATTTTCCAGTACTATTTGTGGTGCTCGATGTGGGAAAAGTCTGGCTTTGAACAGCAGAGAGAGAGGGCTAGAGAGAGAGAGAGAGAGAGAGAGAGAGAGAGAGAGAGAGAGAGCGAGCGAGAGAGAGAGAGAGAGGGGGGGGGGGGGGGGGGGGGGGGGGGGGGAGGGGATGACAAGAACAAGCATTGTCTTATCGTTTCCCTCACTCCCTCGTGCACCGCGGGGAGCGGGATTTTGGCCGGGAGCGGCAGGAGGAGCCACCACTCTTGTCCTATTCCTTGGCGGCTGAGGTGGCCGCGTGTCTGTCCCTCCCGGCCCCACCACCCACCCCTCCCCCCTCTCCCGCGTACCCCACCACTGCCTCCTATTTTTAACTTGCAAAGAATGTTGCCACATTTGAGGACAAGCACTCGGACAAAATAAACGCAATTATTCCCCTCTTTCTCTCTCCTCAAACATCCACCCATCCCCCCTCCCTCTCTCTCTCTCTATGGCTCTATCTCTGATTCCCCTCTTTCTCTCTCCTCAAACATCCACCCATCCCCCTTTCTCTCTCTTTTATTCCCCTCTTTCTCTCTCCTCAAACATCCACCCATTCCCCCTCCCCCCCTCTCTCTCTCTCTCTTACTAGTTCGTCGTATCTGTGTGATTGTTGGGCAATTTCAGCCTTATATCACATGGATACTTTCTCGATTAATTATCTGATAAATACACTGACACCCTTTGTCAGTAATGTTGGCTAAGCACTATTAACTAGGGCTATAGTTTGGCCCGAATGAGGGTCAATTCAGACCCAACTCAAGAGGTTAAATCTTCTGTCAAAGTCCAACCACAATTCTAAATCTGGTTGAACTTTTCTAGTCCAAGTTCGAGCAGTCAAGTTGACCGATTTCATCATAGTAGAGGAGAAATAATCAATATATTATAATTTTTTTATAATCAATATATTATAATTTTTTTATGACAGGACAACACATAAAGCAGTCATTTATATTATTATATCAATGATAGTTTATCATTGAATGGATAAATATTCATCCAATGATTACTATTAGAAGCGAGGTAAATAGTCATCAAGGTACGTTCCATCACAATGCGACCTCAACTTATATTCAACAGATGACCCAATATATGGATTATGATTGGACATATTCAATATTATATTATATTATATTACATATTTATTTATTAAATAGTTGGGTTTCAAATTGGATTGGGTTATAAAATATTTGTAATGCCATATTTCTAATAGTTTTTTTGTGTTACTATAACAAATAGTAGTGTTACCTACTAAATCTTGATTCTGGTGTGGTATGTGGCAAGCCCAATCCGAATTGAGATCAGGATGAGATTTTTCAACCCAATCCCAATCCATATAAGTAAAATCCCAATCAAAATCCGGTTTGGGCACGGATTAGCCCGCCTAAGTTGTAGCCCTATTATTAAGGAAGAGATTGAAATACCCATTTTATCCTCAGCCGTTCAACCCTCAACACTTTATCCAGTGCAACTCCCTCGACTTCACATGTACACTTACGTCCACTACGTTAGGCCAAATTTGTCCGGCGACAACATTGGATTTTGAACTATGGCCAAGGTAACAACGGTCTAAATGACGCGAAGGGTTGCGGCGGGCCGAAAGATGTCCTCCTTCCCGATTTGTTGTGATCCTATCATCTCTCTCTCTTTCTCCCATGATTAATTCACATCCTTCCTATCGGTCTCCATTAGGGCTTTGTGATCTATTAGGAGGGTTTAGCTAGGATTTTTTGTTTGCCCCAAATGTATGTATTTCAAATGTCAGGGTTTCCACGAAATTAGGTGTTTTAAAAAAAAATTGGCATCCAGCGATAAAAATTTTGCCACGGTTAGGGTTCACCAATTTGATAAATATACTACCGAATTCTACTTATGATAACCCTCGTTTCTTGATCAAGTTCTCAATACATTCCACTTCAAACCATGAAATTCTATTACGATTTACCCAAAGTAGAAGTAGGGTTTGCTCAATAGATTTTTCCCTAAGTTGAATTAGGGATTATCACAACAAATCTTCCCATCCAACTATAGCTTGGGTGCAAAGCCAAACTCGCTCACCTCACATGGGTTCGAGGGGCTAATCTTGCTCTTAGGAGGCACGGGTGCCTACAAGGAGGTCTGGGGTTCGGACGAAGGCAAACACACACATTCTCGACCAAATCGGCATGGGCTTGGGTCAATTTGGACTCTGATACCATTTATAGATACCCTCATACTCCAAAACCTGGGTCGTAAGGGGAAGTCCACTAGAGGGCATCTGAAGACATCATTTACCCATCCTCAGCTGTTGTGGAACAAAATCTCTACACAAACACCACCTCGTACTCTCAGAACCCACCGCCATCAATCACCCACTGCACCACCACCCAATCCGCAATATCTCGTTCTCTCCACGGCCCACTGCAATCACTAACACCCTACACCACCATAATCCATCACCTATGACAACTACTAACTGTCCACCACCATTGCCTATCACTCACGACCACCACCGGTGTCCACTACCACCATAATGCCCACTACACAAGGCCACGTACACAACATCCACCGCCGATCACAACCACGATCTCTACTGTCTACCACAAGGAAGCAGAGAAGATAGCGATTTTGAAGAAGTGGGAGGTGACAATTAGTGGGGAAAAAGGGTAATCTAGAGTTTTTATTCGTGTTCTGGTATCATCTTAAGCATATTACAAAGATAGATATGCAAAGTCAAATTTAGAGACATTAACATAATTAAGCCTAATGTTAAAGGTTGATTTGTTAAAAAAAAATTCAAACATAAAATGTACAAAAAAAACATTTAAGGTCCATTCTTTGTGAGAATAAAATAAATTAGATATTGATTTATCCTGAAAATGTCACTCTGTACAATATTCCTTTGTCAAATGTCTTTGGTAAACTGATTTCCAAGATAATCCTTTTTTCCTATTAATGTGGTACATTGGTGTACCATAAATATTGGCCGAACATTAATTGTTTATCACTTGTAGGGCATTTATTTTTCCGATCGCCCACCTGAAGATTTTGTTCCTTTCAGATCCTGATCGTACGACCAAATTAATATTAAAAACTTGATCATCGGTAAAAAAAACAAAAACAATTTACTTTCTTGAGACATCTAAAGCATCGGGCAGTGGATGTCCCATACAATTAAATTGCCTTAGTAAAGCATTACCTAAAAGAAAAAAAAAACGAAGGGAAGTGGGAAGGTTGGGACTCCACAAGGGGTGAAGTGGAGATAGTCGCATGCCCACATTGTTTGTATGGATGTATCATGACAGTTAAAGATATATATCAGAATGGATGATGAGTTGCATCTCACTTACTATTGGGATGAGTGTCTGTATCTGATTAGGACATACCTTTCCTATTTCTTTTATAAAAATAATAATTAGGGCTCTCCTATTAGGATTCAAGGGCCCCACTACCCATTCAAATGACCCACCAACGTGGCATCACGGCACTGTGGGGCGAGTGGGACAACCCCAAAACCCTAGTGGCGGGAGCTACGCGACGAAAGAGAAATGGAAAACTAAGTTGGGGATAAAAGACAAAGGGCAATAGCTGAGAAGATATTGATGCGCGCACCTCTGGGCATCTCACCATTACTCCATCATCTCCCTCCTCCCTTCAACGACAAAACACATCCATCGAAGCTTGTTCTTTTGCTTTCTCGATCCCCTGTTATGCCCATGCTCTCTCTCTCCTCTCTCTCTCTCTCTCCTCTCATTGCCTCTGTTAGGGCTACTGTTTTTCACAGTGGCACCAATGGATGAAGATGGAAGAAAACGTCCGTTTACCTCCGCCTACTCTGTTCCTGTGCATCATTACCCTCTCTTCACATCATGGCTTCTTTCATTAAAACCCTAGCTAGTCAGACGGGGGGAGTTTCATATTTCGGTAAAAAACAAAAAAGAGAAAACAAAATGATGGACAAAAAAAAAAAAATTTCTGGCACGTCTTTGATTATTGTTGGGTGGTCTCCTGAGCGTCGATGATCCATTTGGAGAAGGCGTCGAGGGTCTTCATGTCGGCTCTGTAGTGCTTCTGGGTGAACTCGAGGAGGACCGGCCAGGTGAAGTCCGGGTAGGCCCTCGGGTGGTCGGAGTCCACTAGTTCTACCGGCGGCCGCACCACCTTGTCCGTCTCCGGGCAGAGGAAGAACGCCAGCGACTTCCTCGTTGACTCGCTGTTGACCACCGCCCGGTGCAAGCAGCTCTTGAACCTCCCGTTCGACAGCGCCTGCTTCCCCGCCCGACAAAAAAATCAGCACCGTCCCGTAAAGAGCAGGGATTTTTACAGATATGACCCTAAAAAAGCTTGAGGCTATATAAAGAGGACCTACGGTTCACAGGTTTTTTTTTTAGTACCCTAGGGTGGATTTCATATCTCGATTTTTGCAAAAAAAAAACTTCGTAATATGATCAAAACAATAGTTTATGGGCTATTTTGCAAAAATCGAGACATGTGCATGGCGTGGCAGCCTCAAAATTTTATAAACGTTAGGGATTGTTCTGCAATATCGAACGTTGGCAGGGGTATATATGAAAAAGAAATCCCTAAATAGTAAGGGATGGTGGCTTGCCATGAAGGTGTCACCGATGTTGACGACGAAGGCGTCCGGGTTGGGGGTGATGGTGCGCCACCTGCCGTCGGAAAAGACCTGGAGGCCGCCGACGTGGTCCTGGTGGAGGATGGTGAGCGAGGTGGGGTCGCAATGCGGGCCCGTCCCGAGGGTGAGGTCCGGCTTCTGGCACGGCGGGTAGTAGTTCAGCCTCATTATCGAGCTGTTGTCGCTGAAGAATTCCCTGAAGTAGTCGCGGCCGACCCCCAAGCTCGATCCCAAGACCTCCATTATCTCCAGCGAGAGGCGGCTCATTGCCTCGCAGTACTCCTGATACACCGCCCTGCACCCAAACCCACGCACATCACCCAATGAGCTCGCTCAACATAAAAGTGTCTTTGGATTGTTTGCGGTAACCTTACCCCAGGTGAAGGGAGTCATGGCCGAGGGCACCCATGAAGTAGTCTCGGACGACGCCGGAGGAGAACGGGGAGGAGGAGAAGCGGAAGGAGAGGGTCTCCTTCCACGGGAGCTTGGAGGAGAACCTCCCCGTGAAGCTGCTGGCGTAGCCGCAGCTCTCGCCGGGCCGCCGCTGCGCCCGCTGCTTCTCCCCAAGCGGCTTCGAGAAGAAGGCGTCGACGCAGCGGTGGGCCTCCGCCAGGAGGCCCGCGTCGACGCCGTGGTTAACGACCTGGAAGAACCCGTGCCGCTCGCACGCGTCGCCGACGAGCCTGGAGACCCGCTCCGCCGCGCCGGGCTCCCCCGACAGGAATCCGCGGAGGTCGATCAGGGGGACCGCCAGCTCCTCGTGCGCGTCGGGGGTCGGCTTGTCCTCCTCGGGCCATACGAACTGCGCTGGGATGTCGGGCTGCCGGCTGAGGAGCGCCGCGTCGAAGACCACCGACGGCGGCTGTTGCCGGGAGTTCTCCGCCGGCGGCGTTGCCTCTTCCGGCTTGGTGTTCGGTGAGGCTAGGTGACGGAGTACCATGGTCTCCTTTTCTTTCATATGAGAGACAGCAAGCTAGAGAGAGAGAGAGAGAGAGAGAGAGAGAGAGAGAGAGAGAGAGAGAGAGAGAAGAAGAAGAAGAAGAAACAATGGGGTTTGTATGAGTGGGAAGCCAAGGCCGGCGGCCCCAATGGTGGAACTCGGTGCACAGAACGCGGACGAATCCTCGATTCGAATTCAATCTCGTCGAATCATCGTCGGCCCCCCTGCCGCTCTCCACCTCCCACTCGTTATATAGCGGGGGGATATGCTTGTTCGCTGTTCCACCCACAACAGCCAAATCCTCCCGCTCTGCATCCAGTGTCTCGCCGCTGTCAGGATAAACCAACGGCCATGATCTTCTGTTTTCGACCGGACGGCAACCCCCCCCCCCCCCCCGGCTCTTGCTAATAAATAATTTTTTTTAAAAGGGTAAATTATACTTTACCCCCTGAAGCTTATCTCAAAAACACTTAACCCCCTGTATATTTTATTTGAAATCGCACCCTAAAGTTTGAAATGTTAGCACAATACCTCTTCTTTTGTCTACTACTTAGTTTCCTCTTTTGGTAATTTTTAGGTGAAATGGGTGTTAGGTCCTAGACAACATATCAAGATCTATAAACATGACACTTATAAGATTCCTTTGAGGGGAAGTCCCAAAATTATTTCACAAACCCAAAAATGCCCTCCTCCAGTACTACTATATCATCCTCAATGCGCGCCTCCTCCTTCCTTCTTAAAGGCAAGAGCAACGATGACGGCGAGCAGTGGAGACGAGAGACGGGTGGCAAATGGGGTTATGTTCGGTTCGGATTAGACATAGGGTTAGGTCTAGGGTTTATCCCGTGGCCTATAGATCTTAGGTTTCGGATTCGGTTTAGTTTAAAAAGTAGTGGTATTGAAATGAAAATTTAAAATATAGTGAGGGGTGTTTTCATCCTCTGTCCTTCAGTTAAAACTGATCTCTTGTTTTGAACAGTTCACTAAGTCATCCTAATTTTTATCTCATCAAAATTGCATTGAAGGAGGCCAAATGTAATTTTTCAACTATAGAAGGGAGGGGTTAAGTGTTTTTGAGCTAATCTTCAGGGGGTTAAAGTGTAATTTACCCTTTTAAAAACCGATGCAATCGATTGCATACCCAACAAAATACCGCAACGGTTCCCCATTTGTTTAAATTTAAATTTAGATTTTGTTTTGTACGCAACCGCTATAATTTGATTCATATGTGTTTGGGTTTTAGACTTATGTTAGCGCGAGAGGGACCGAACTCTCTATACTAATGCAGGTTTGGCGCCACACTGTTGTGAAATTTTTCTGAGGCATCGTGACGTCACCCATGGTGGGCTTGATCCGAAGGTGAGGCCAACTGGAAAAGGGCTGTTGCCATCTCTCCTTATCTCTACCCGCACCTTCAGAGCTAGCATTAGGGTTGTCAGCTACAGTGGAATGAATCTGTCGTTACCGGTTCGAGGTCCAAGATAGTCCTTGTCGGGGACATATATATGTTAATTCTCGAGTTTTGCAAATAGTTCATGAGCCAGTAAGGAATCCGGGCTTTGCCCGGATGAACTTGATCACGTCACGCGGCACAGACGACATCATAGCCGTGCAAAGAAATGTGCAATCTTGATTGAGTGTGATTCACTTGTTTGAGAGAGATATAGTATTAATGATTTTTTTAATGAACATCACTAGGTATTTAATAGGATTTATAAGTGAGAGCCGCGGTCACACACTAGAGAAGGATTATGTCTCTTCAAAAAAGATCCACGTGTCATAATTAACACGGAAGAAAGGGCTCCATTTTAGTATTATAACTAGTAAGAAACCCGGATAGTACCCGAATGTGTTTGATGCACACCAATTGGCAGTGACGACATCGCAACTGTTCGAAGAAGTGTGAAATTTGAAGTGAGTGTGATTCACTTGTTAGAGAGAGAGAGAGAGAAAGATTAACATCAAATGACCACTAAATGTCATTGAATGAAAATTTATCATCTTTATAGTATGTTTTTAAATGGATTTAAAAGAGAGCCGTGTTCACACACGATGGGGTGGTGCCACTCCTATCATCTTCTTCGGGCTTTGCTTCTGGCGTCTTCGGAGTCGAAGGGTTCTTCTTCTCCGAGCTTTCTCCTTCGTGCCCGGAGTCGAAGAGGTGATCTTCTTGTGCAAGGGTCTTCACTTTGATGAGGACTTATTTCAATTGATTAAGCCGGTCCCGAAGGGATAGGCTTGTCCGTGCCTCGTGAAGCCTTTGGGTCAATGAAGGACTTGTCTTCTCCTCTCCTCTATAGAGCTTCTTCGCTTTGTCTTCAGCTTCGACTTCGACCTCGCGACGGTTGTGGCGTCGGCTTCTTCTCCGAGCGTATTTGGCGTAATCGGACTTGAAGGCTTTATTGAAGACGATGGGTGTAGCGCCGTTTCGGGTATCATTCTCCAAACTTTCTTCTTCATGAATAGAGCGGATGGTTGTTGAAGACGACGTGGTGATGTCACTTCAATCTTCTTCTCCGGGCTTTTGGGCTTTATCGGAGTCGAAGGTTTGTTGGAGACGATGGGGTGATGCCGCTCCGATCTTCTTCTCCGACCTTTGCTTCTGGCGTCTTCGGAGTTGAAGGGTTGTTGGAGACGACAGGGTGATGCCGCTCCGATCTTCTTCTCCGACCTTTGTTTCTGGCGTCTTCGGAGTTGAAGGTTTCTTCTTCTCCGAGCTTTCTTTTTCGTGCACGGAGTCGAAGGGATGATATTCTTGTGCAAGGGTCTTCATGTTTATGAGGACTTTCGATGGACTAAGCCGGTCCCAAAGGGATAGGCTTGCCCGAGCCTCGTGAAGTCTTAGGTCGATGAAGGACATGTCTCCTCCTTTACAGTGTTTCTTCGCTTCTTGCCATCCGACCCTTTTGAGCCTTCCCCCTCCCCCTCTATTTATAGCTGAAGGGGGATGGGAGAGATATGGAAAGATTTATTTAAATCCCTTTAATATCTCTCCTATAACTACCCAAGATTTATTCCTTCATTGATGAGGGGAATAAACCCTTATTTATTTTCCTTTTCTGGCGGAGTAGTTATGACCCAATCTTTTTGAATTTATTTGAATCTTGTACATAAAGTCGATGGCGATCCGGTTTTATTTCTTGTCCGTCGGATCGAGGGATCGGTGCAGATCCACACTTATGTAGACGTCATATGCAACCTCCCTCTGCGCATGGCGGTCTTTCTTTCCTTTTTTCTTCTTTTTCTTCCTTTTCTTTTCTTTCCTTTTTCTTTCTGTTTTTTTTTCTTTCTTTTCTTCTTTTTTTTTCTTGCATGGCCGACCACCCCCTACCCGTGGGTAGGGCAGGGTTTTCTAAGGGGTCGGGTGGGCCCCACCGTCGGATGGGTCCACCCGACCCCCCCTTTTTTGGCGCGGGTCGGGTCCGAGTTCGTGTCGGGTTTGGTTCCTAGTTCGATGCATGCGAGTCGGGTTCGTGTCCAAGTTCGTGCCGGGTTTGCCTCCGAGTCGGTGTATGCGAGTCTGGTTCGGGTCCAAGTTTGTATCGGGTTTGCCTCCGAGTCGGTGCATGCGAGTTGGGTTCGGGTTTGACACAATTTGTGTGTCTACAAATGCCCCCTCAAGGATGAGTGCGCTACACCCGTCGTCTTTAAAGCAAAGCCGATGTCACAACCGTCGCATAGAGATCGGTGTTACCCCTGCCGTCTTCAAAAGAAGCCTTCGACTCCGATCACGCCAAAGAAGCCCGGAGAAGAAGAGAAGCAAAGCCGACGCTACACCCGTCGTCTTCAAAGCAAAGCCTTCGACTCCGATAATGCCAAAGAAGCCCAGAGAAGAGAAGAAGTCAAACCGATGCCATAACCATATATCGAGGAAGCCGAAAGAATAAAGAAGCCTTGAAATAGTAGCCATCGCCGTTCTAGAAGAAGATCAAGTCAACACCAAAGCGAAAGCCAACGCAAGAAGCCAAAACAAATTCACCAGTAAAGCCCGTGCCAAAGCAACGCAAGTGCCAAAGCCAAGCAACTACGGGGGTCACGAGCAAAGCACCGCACGTTTCAGCCGATACGACGCGAAGTCTGGAAGAACTAAAGCATCCCAAGTCTCTACCCATCTATGTTCAAGCGCAAGCGCCAAAGCAAAGCAAAAGCTAGAGCCATGCCAAAGCCGAAAGCCAAAACCAACATCAAAAGCACGATCGACTCCACGAACCGACGATCAAGGATGCCGAGGTCTAGCAAGGATCGAGGGAGACACGAAGACCGAGGAACGAAACCAAAACTCCTCTAGCCGAGAAAGCGTGAAGCATGGAAGGGCAAAAGCAACGACAAATACTCCTTAGCCTCTTAATAAACCCTCACCCTGTAAAGACCTCTGTCATGGGCAACCCCTTCAGAGCTTTCGCACGAATACCACATGGAGACGCGGATCAAAGGGACCCTCCAAAGGATCTCTCCCATAATCTCCTGATCAAATATTCGCCGCACCCGGCTCACCACCCCCGAGTACTCGGGTCCCGGCATCTGTAATCTCGTGTGTTTGCAATAAAGACGACCCATATCTTTTTCTGTGCATACAATCATTCAATGCCATTGAATGATATTTATCATCTTTATGGTAGGTTTTTAATAGAATTTTAAAAAAAGCCTCGTTCACACACGAAAAGAAGGATTTTGACTCTTTAAAAGACGTCCACATGTCACAACACAGGAGAGAGGCTTCCATTTTAGTAGGAAACCCGGGCAATGCCCGAATGTGCATGATGCATGCCATTTGACAAAGACGACATCACAACTGTTCGAAGAAGTGTGAAATCTGAAGTGAGTGTGATTCACTTGTTAGAGAGAGAGAGATAGATAGAGAGAGAGAGAGAGAGAGAGAGAGAGAGAGAGAGAGAGATTAACATCAAATGACCATTAAATATCATTGAATGAAAATTTATCATCTTTATGGTAGATTTTTAAATAGATTTAAATGAAAGCCGCATTCACACATGGAAGACGCGAGAGAGGCTTTCATTTTAGTATAGATATATAGATATTAGATTTGGCTATTTTTTATTTGATACTTATTTTATTTTTGTTGAGCGGATAGTCCCACATCGGCTAGGGGCGAGAGTTCGTTTGCGTGTTTTTGTAAATATCGGAACCACAGATAAGATTCGTGTGATTTAAGCTAACCTCAGGAGAGGTATATGTAATTTACCATACTATTTCTTTGTGTGTTTCCGAGCTTTTGTCAAATTCATTCTGGATTTTTTTGGATTTTTTCCGAGCTTCGAATTTTGTCCGCTCGCCTAATCATTCCCGAATACCGAAATTGTTACAATGGTCGGGGAGGGACCTAACTTCACAATCGGAGCAATTCCGAATTTTGCCCCCTCGCCGAATCATTCCTGAATGCCCAATTTGTTACTATGGTTGGTTGATTTCACCAACATAAATTGATAGTTCCACCACACATCTTCTTATGCGAGCAACTCCTTCCAAAAAAAAATTATATATAAACATACTATGAGGGCACCGGTGGTGAGCAGTTGTCACAAGTTGCCATGTATGGGGCATTGACAATTAGCGGATAAGAAGCTGCTGCAAGTCGTATAGTGTGGAAAAACAGTTTAGGGTGTGGTGGTCATGTTTGGGTTCCACAATGCATATAGTATGGAGAATCAGTTAGGGTGGTGGCCAAATTAGGGTTCGACAACTCTACTTTAATGGGTTTGTCCGTTTGATGGGCCCGATTCGATCGTTTGATCGCGCTGCGTGGCTAATGACCCATGAGTGTACGTCCAGGATGAAAGACGAGCGATGACATAGTGGAGGCAGGAATGTTGACGGTGTATGGCAGTATCTTCGAACCAGACAACTTCTCTGACGATGACTCCTCCAACTCTAGCGCCTCCATCGAGTTCAAGCGCCCCCCCCCCTGTGCGCATCCTCTCTCCTCCACCTGTGTCTGGTATCATCTCCGACCGCGACGGCGATTCCTATGACCAACCTCCTCAGACTCCTATTACAATTGTATACTTGGTCAAGCGCTCGAATAAGCGCTACGACATATTTCCTCTCGCTCTGTGGTTGCGGGCCTCCTCTCGTCTTAGGGGAGAAGTTTCCCTCCATTGGGGTTATTAAAAATCAGATCGATCATTTCTCTCACTCATGGCGACTTTGGATCCTTGGACTATCTTGTGCTGGCACGCTAACAAGTGATCGACGTACTGACTACTATGGTGGCCCCTTCAAAAAAAAAAAAAAATTGCGGAGAGTAAAATATATTTTGCTTATATAATTAAAAAATGTTGGGTTTTATTTGCACATTTTTGTCTGTGGAATCATGGCATCAATGGATGGAGTCAGATTCAAATTAGGGTGATGCCAGAAGGAAAGGGACCTAACCCTCTATTCATATAATCCAACACGTAAGACATATGGGTTTGGTACGTTTCTCTCTTCTAACCCTTGCGTGGATGTTTCGTTTGCAACGGCTGCATGAACACATGGTGCGAAGGTTTGAAAGATTGATTAAGCAAAACTATATGGATTATATTTCTCGGATTGGTATGTCTTATAGGCCAATTCTACCAAGATTAATTGACACTTGTTAAGCGTATATTACTTAAACTCACAAACCTTTACATATGAGAAATGTAAATCCACGAGTCCCACTCTGTTGTGGACGGTTTAGGTAATTCATATATGTGGGGGTAAATCCACATACATGAGAATTATACACACCTAAGTAAGTTCGCAGTCAATGGATGGATGAGACACCCGGTTTTATAAAGACTATAATACCCTAACTTTCTCGATAGAGAGAAGTGGTCTATCTTGACCACTGAATGCGGATTTCAAGTCAGGAGTGTTGGTACGCATGATATGCACTGAACGGAATCAAGAGAGGACACCTTGGTCTTAAGTACTGTCACCCAGATTAATGATATCTCTACTACTAGTTGCCTAGACCCTAAATCTTAGGATGTGTTATGAACCATAGGTTTGATACTTATCACTTTGACATATCGATAAATGAGATCTTTCGCAGGTAATACCTAGATAGATTGGGTGGTTTGCATTGAGCATCGGGGAACATACACAGATACTCTGTAGGAATTTACCATTCCCCGGGGGGAAAATAGTAGACTCCTTGAATGACTTTTATGAAGGGTATATAGATTAATAAGTCCGGGATCGAACAGAGTCATTATAAGGATGGTGATCACAAAGGAATAAGAAGTCAGAACTCAAATGGATGAACTATGTATGTGAGGGACAGTTAGAATGATCACAACTAGCATTCACGGACACCAAAATAAGGAGGGGTTTGTGGGTGCAAAATCTGGCTGACGCCTGACAGTGGGACCCACAGTCTTGCGATGAAAGTGGGCCCCGTAGCCTCGCCTGGGGCCCATGGAGACGACCGTGGGACCCGCATCCCTGCCTGGGGTCCATAAAGATAACCGTGGGACCCGCAACCCTGCTTGGGACTCACGGAGACTACAGTGGGACCCATAGACCTGCTTGGGGCCCATGAAAATGACAGTGAGACCTGCAGCCCTACCTGGGACCCACGGAGACGATCGTAGGACCCGCAATCCTGCTTGGGGCCCATAGAGACAATAGTGGGACCCGCAGCCCTACTTGGGGCTTACGGATACTATCCGGAGGCTGGTAAATCCCCCCAGATATTTATCAAAACCCTCGATATTTCCAAACCTCTATAAATAGCAGACCCGACAAATGTTCTGAAGGGGAATTCATTATTCCAGATTCTACTTTCTATGTTCCCAAGCTTTCTGAGCCTTCTGGTGATCAGACTCTAGTCAAGCATATTCCACCCTCTGTTACTAGTACAAGCTCTCCTTAGCCTGTCGAGAGTAGCTCTACTTTTTCAGAGGTAGTAGATTCAAAGGTTGTGTCTTACTACACAGAAACGTAGGCTTCGGTCGAACTTCGTCACCACCTCCTGTATCAACTCTTCTCTCTCTCTCTCTCTCTCTCTCTCTCTCTCTTTTATACTCTACAGTGTTAGCTTAACAGCTCAGCACTCTACAGCGTGCCATATTTCGAGGTCAACACCTTCCGTCAACTGTTGGAGGGGGATTGTACGACGACCGTAATCCTCCCCTATAATTTGGCACCGTCTGTGGAATCTTTCTTTATCGACTTGTGACCTTCGTGCTTTCCAACTCCTTTGGTCAAGCAGCAACCAACGATTGTCCAAGCATTCGTCTGTCTCCATCGCTATACCAGAATGGCGAAGACACGACCCGTGGACCAGCCGGAGGGAAGCAACCTGCAATAAGATGTTCCGCGTCCTATGACCCGCTCAATGAGTTGTAGGCTTGCGACGAGTCAATCCCTGGAACAACAACCAGCTGTAGATTCGAGAAGTCATCGGTCGGTTGATCATGCCGTTCAGATTCAACTTCGGCAATCTCCTCAGCCTACCGACGTGACTACTCAATGCCCGAGGAAAGTGCACTCCTCACCTGTGGCCGATCCTCAGGCGACATATTAAGTTTCGGCAAATGACTTCTAGTTGCTCACCCTCATGAAGTAGATCGCTACTCTTACGACAGAAAGTTACTCCTTCTGACGGATCGCCATCGAGGTAGGAGTCAATCTCCCACGATCAGTCGCTGACATCAATAACGAAGCAGTCGTCCACCGGTTGGTCAACCCATCTCCCTCTCCTTCTCGACGATCTGTCACTGACACCGCACGACGATCCCTCAAACCCTCTCAATAGGACCCTTACCCTTTCCTCCTAGACCAAAATTTGTGAGTGTCTCGATGAGTCTCCTCATCGTCCTGTGCCACTCTGTTCCGAGCCATCCTTCAATCCTTATATCGTAAGGGATACATGGAATGATGGTCACCACCCTAGAGTCCGACAACATCAAAACAATGACCTAGCTCTGACAGAGCATCAGATGGCGAAGGTGATTCTGATGCCCTCGCTGCCTCATCTCCTTCTGAGATGCCTCTTAGAACAACGAGGTGATCGTCAAAACAACCACACCTTCGAAAAGTGGTTTACACCGCCTCAGTGCTCAACGCACCCAGAAAGACAGCTCTGGTGATCGCAGAAAAAGTCCAAGCTAATTCGCATAGCTTCAGTGCTCAATGCTCCCGGGGAGACCGCTCTGCCGCTTGTAGACAAAGTACGAGGTAGGCGTCGCTGCCTCGATACTTAAAAAGTCCAAAGTGGTTCGCACTGCCTTGGCGCTCAACGTGCCTTGAGAGACAGCTCCAACGCTCGTAGACAAAGTCCGAGGTGGTTCGACCCCTCTACACTCCCGGAGAGACAGCTCTGACGCTCGCAGACAAAGTCTGAGGTGGTTCACACTGCCTCAGCGCTTAACACGCCCAGAAAGATAGCTCCAGTGCTCGTAAACAAAGTCTGAGGTGGTTTAGACTGCCTCGGCACTCAACGCGCCCGGACAGACAGCTCCGGCGCTCGCAGATGAAGTCCTAGGTGGTTCATACCGCCTCGGCGCTTAATGCACTCAGAGAGACAGATTCGGTGCTCACAGAAGAGTCTGAGGTGGTTCGCACCGCCTCGGCGCTCAGCACGCCCAAAGAGACAGCTCCGGTGCTCATAGACAAAGTATGAGGCGGTTCGCACCGCCTCAATGGTCAACGCGCCCGAAGAGACAGCTCCGTAACTCGCAAAAAAGTTTGAGGTGGTTCGCACATTCTCGACACTCGACGCGCTCGGAGAGATAGCTCCGACGCTCACAGACAAAGTCCGAGGTGGTTTGCACCGCCTCAGTGCTTAATGCAACCGAAAAAATTACTCCAAGCTCTCGCAGACAAAGTCCAAGGTAATTCACACAGCCTCGACACTCAATGTGCCCAGAGAGACAGCTCCGGTGCTCACAAACAAAGTCGTTCATGGCGCTCTCCGCTCTCGGAGAGACAGCTCCGGCGCTCACAAACAAAGTCCCTGGTAGTTTGCACCACCTCGGCGCTCGACGTGCTTGGAGAGACATCTTCAACGCTCACAAACAAATTCTGAGGTGGTTCATACCACCTCGGTACTCAACGCGCCTAGAGAGAGCTCCGGCGCTCGCAAAAAAAGTCCGAGGTAGTTTGCACCACCTCGGCGCTCAATGTGCCCAGAGACACAGCTCTGGTGCTCGTAGACAAAGTCCGAGGTGGCTCGCACTACATCGGCACTCGACACACCCGGAAAGACAGCTCCAACACTCGCATACAAATTTTGAGGTAGTTCGCACCACCTTGGCACTCAACGCGCCCTGAGAGATAGCTCTGACGCTCACAAACAAAGTTAGAGGTTGTTCGCACTGCCTCGGCGCTCAACACGCCTGAAAAGATAGCTCCGGCACCCAGAGACAAAGCCTGAGATGCTCTATACCGCCTCGATGCTCAATAAGCCTAGAGAGACAGTTCCGACGCTTGTAGACAAAGTCCAAGGTGGTTCTTGCCGTCTCGGTGCTCAACGAATTCGGAGAGATATCTCCGACGCTCGTAGATAAAGTCCGAGGTGCTACGTACCGCCTCGGTGCTCAACAAGCCCAGAGAGACAGCTTCAGTGCTCGTAGACAAAGTCCGAGGTGGTTCTCGCTGCCTCGGCACTCAACGAACCTAGAGAGACAACTCTGGTGCTCGTAGATAAAGTCCTCCGCACCGCCTCGGCACTCAATGATCCCGGAGAGACAGCTCTGACGCTCACAGATAAAATTGGAGGTGCTCCGCACCGCCTCGGTGCTCAAGGAGCCCAGAGAGACGGCTCTCACGCTCGTAGATAAAGTCCAAGGCATTCAAACCCCTTCGGCACTCAACAAGCCCAAGGCCCTGCCCTTGGCAAACTTTGGGCGAAAACACCATTCCCCCTTGACTGAGTGGAATCTCCCGCTGTCAATTTTGTGAAAAGTGGGAGATTCCCTGACCTCCTCCAAAGCTCATGCAAACCGAGGGCCACTGCCCGGCCTGGTTAGGGGGTTTAGGTTAGGGTTAGGGTTAGGGGGAGGGGGGGTTTAGTTAGGGGGTTTTGGTTAGGGGGGTTTAGTTAGAGGATTAAGGTTTAGGGTTGTGGTAGGGTTAGGGTTTGGGTTGAGTTAGGGTTTAGGGTGGTGGTAGGGTTAGGGTTAGGGTTAGGATTGAGTTAGGGTTTAGGGTGGTGTTAGGGTTGAGTTAGGGTTTAGGGTGATGGTAGGGTTAGGGTTAGGGTTGAGTTAGGGTTTAGGGTGATGGTAGGATTAGGGTTAGGGTTGAGTTAGGGTTAGGGGGTAGGGTAAGGGTGGGGTGGGGCTCTCCCTTCCAGCCACCCGGCCGACACTACTCCACCACGGCCCCATCTACCGGCCGACCGCCTTTGCCACCCGACCGGGCTGGCGCAGCCACCACTCGACTAGGCGGGGTGCAGCCCCTACCACCCGAATGGAAGGGGGTAGCCACAACTCGACCACCGCTGCTGCTTCCTATCTGACCACCTGACTTGGTGCCCATGCTCGCTCGCCTGCGACCGCTTGCCACTGCATCCTATGTGACCGACCGTCGCTGCCTCCTGTGTGACTGGACCGTGCCAACCCCCTCCCCTTGTGCGACTGGGCGCCATTCAGCCCTCGACCACCACTAACCGATCGACCGACAGTCGGCAAAGTTTTGCCTGCAGTTGGCCGCCGACAACACCTGAAAACCAACCCCGCTTTTTGCGGTCGGTTAGTGGCGACTGACCAGGCCTGACACGTGCACCTACGACTGCCTGCGTGCATGCTCATGATGTGGGTGCAAATTTTGGCAGAAGTTTACCAGCTACCGCGGGACCCACCGGCCCTGCCTAGTGGGACCACGAAGACTACCACGGGACCCACCGGCCTTGCCTGGTGGGCCCACGAAGACTACCACGGGACCCACCGGCCCCACCGGCCCTGCCTGGTGGGACCACGAAGACTACCACGGGACCCACCGGCCCTGCCTGGTGGGCCCACGAAGACTACCACGGGACCCACCGGCCCTGCCTGGTGGGCCCACGAGGGCCACCGCGGGACCCATCGGCCCTGTCCGATAGGCCCACGAGCCTGTAGAAACCCCCATAAGACGGCAGCGGAGCCCACCAGCTTTTCCTGGAGGATCCCCAGATACGACAGCAACAACCGCCATTTGCCCCGGAATTCCTCCCCGGGAATCCTATAAATAGCAGAGCCTTCGAATGTAAAAGGATCGGATCTCAGATCAAATTCTCAGTTCTAAAACCAGAGCTCTGGGATTTCCAACTTCCCATCTTCCACCTCTCTTTGATCTTCTTTTTCTCTCAAAGAGATCAGTGTTTATAGTGATACTCGGCCTGTCGAGATCACTCCAGCATAAGTGTTAGTGAATTCGGGTTGCTCCCTATAGCACGGAGACGTAGGCTTTGGCCGAACTCCGAGATCAATCTCTTGTGTCAAACTCTATCTGATTGCATATCTCTATTCACATATCAAAAGGCTTCAACTGCAACCAACAGATCGACCAACGATCTTCGACGTCAACTTCAACTCCAATTGACTGGTGCTGCGAGAGTCTTCGGGTCGGCACGAAGATTTTCCCCCATAGTTTGGCGCCGTCTGTGGGATCCGATCAAAAAGTCCAACTCTCCGTTACTACTTGATCGGTTGAATCTACAACTGATCTTGATAGTCAAACTTCCTCGCCCTCTCGGTTGATCAGACAACTGAACGGCACTCTCGTTGCACCTTTCGCTCTCTGAATGGCGAGGACGAAACATCAAGGTCAACCAGAAGGAAGTAACACTCAACAACAAGCTCATCCTGAGACTCGTTCAATGAGTCAAAGGCTCAACTTCGGACAGCCCCTTGCTGTTCCTGAGATGGGGGTTCGTTCAGGGAGTGGCAAGTCTGTCGATCGACCTATCGCCCACCCCGCGCGACAGTCGATTGGGCAAACAACACCCGCTCCTGCTGAAGACCCTCCGTCGACCTACCAAATTTCTGCAGTCGACTTCCAATTGCTCCAATTGGCGAAGCAGAACGCCACCCTCACTGCTGAGAGGGATGCTCTGAAGAAAGCAGCTTCCGAGGCTGGGATCGCTCTACCTATTCCCTCTGCAAGCGAGAGGGTCGATCTTCCACGACATTCAATCCACTCCGAACAACGGAGGTCAATGGGTACTACTGCCCTCGAGAGGATTCGACGTGATCCAACCCCCTCTGCTCCCCCTTGGAAGCAGAGTGTTTGGGATCGCCTCGAAGATGAGTCATCCCAATCTTCTTCTGGCCGCAACTGCGACAAGAGAATACCTTCGAAGCTCAACATACCAAGGAGGCATCAGATGAAAGGCGCTCCTTCAAAGAGTCGAGTTTCCCCTTCCATCCCACTTCAGCGTGGGTTTGGATCGGACCTCCGACATCGACTTCAACCGGCAAATACTTCGATGCCTGAGCAAGACCTTGCGATCTTGCCTCTTGACCCACCTCTAGGTCGAGGACATGGTCGCAGGGATGGCTATTCTTCTGCCGGACCTCTACATCGAAGTCTCTTTGAGACAGCATTTCCAAAGGGATGGAGAACTGCTGTCCTCCCCAAATTCAACTGCGTCCGAGGAGATCCTACTCTCCACATTCTCGCATTCAAGCAAGCTTTAACACCGCACGAAGAAGAAAACAATGTGCTCTGCCGCACCTTCTCAGGAAGTCTCGATGAGCCGTCGCTCGACTGGTATCACAACCTCCGAGCTGGGTCTATTACCCAGTTCGATATTTTAGCTAAACTCTTCGTGCAGCATTATCAGCTCAATCTAAAGCCCGAGAAGAAGCTCGACTCTCTATATCGGCTAAGGATGGGTGCTGACGAGACTCTCCGAAGTTTCACTAGGAGGTTTCGCAACGAGCATACTGCCCTCTCTGGAAGACATCTGGATGATGAAGCCATTATGTTGGCTTTCCAGAACGCTCTCCGCTTCGATCTACACATCTACAATGACTTCATCCGTAATCCCCCTCCTTCTCTGGGTGCTATGTTCGATCGAATCCAGAGAGAGATCGAGGTCGAAGACGATCAAGTCGCTCGTAAAGGGCGAGAAACAAAACGAAGGCCTGCGGAAAGAGAAGCTCCTAAGTATGCCGCCAAGGCTCACAACGCTGAGGCAGCAGCCCCTCCAGCCAACAAACGATCAAAGAATGATGGGCGTCGATCTCCAATGAAGACCACTTTCACCGAGTGGAATATGCCGGTCGAACAGATACTCGACCGCATTCAACATGAAGAGTTCGTTCGGAGGCCCAACCCTCTTCAGCCGAACTCGAAATTTACAGCTGATAAAACAGTGTATTGCGACTTCCACCGAAGTCACGGCCACTCCACCGATCGGTGTTTTCGGCTGAAGTTCCATCTTGAAGACCTATTGCGAGAAGGCCATCTTCAAGAATTCGTCAAAGGCGGACATGATCAACGCCGAGCCTCTGCAAAGGGGAAAGAAGTGTGTTGGGTACATCAAATCTCCTCCAACCGGCAACCAATCTCTGTGAAAGCCAATATCTTTGGCATTCACGGATCATTGCACAATCAATCAATAACCGGGAAAGAAGTGGATCGACAAGTTCGACGCATCTTCCATGTTCGTGCTGCAGCAAACAAGGAAGACACTTGGATCGAGAAGCCCATTGAAGGTTTGGCTTGGCCCTCTATCGTCTTTAATGACGCAGATCTTCAAGGAGTTCACACTCCCCATCGAGACCCTCTTGTCTTGAAACTCCTCATCGACGGAAGCACTGTTAACCGGATCCTCATTGACACCGGAAGCTCCATCGACATTATGTTCTCAGACTGCTTCAAATGTCTAGGACATAAGTATCAAAGCCTCGACGTCGTCCCGACCGTGATCACCGGCTTCAACGGCGAACAAAGCATCACGGTGGGCGAGTCCAGATTTACCATCGACCTCAGCCGAGAGACTCGAGTCTCGGTGAGGTTTGCAATCGTCGAAGGAATGTCTAGCTACAACGCCATTCTTGGGCGGCCATTCCTCCACCAGATCAATGCCATCTCCTCTTCTTATCACCAACTTCTCAAGTTTGCAACAGGAGAAGGCATCGTCTGCATTCGAGGTGATCAACAAGCTGGAAGGTCTTGTGAGGCTGCTGCGGCTAAAACAGATCGAAAGATCAACATTGCTCCTCCAAAGCGGCCACGAGATGAAGCTGGTCCCTCTTCCAAATAGCAATCAAAGGAGATTCCACTGACCGAACCTCCACCAATCGAATGGGAAACATCACCTTCAATTGAAGAAATCATCCCTATCAACATTGGCAGTGGAGATCTCCCTCGCCAAACATTTATTGGTACCGGTCTTAGCGACGCAGAAGCACAAGACATGGTATCCTTCCTCCAGTCCAATATCGACGTCTTCGCCTGGTGTTTCGAAGACATGCCTGGTATCAATCCGGATGATGCTTGTCACCGACTTGCAATCAAAGAAGAAGTGAAACCTGTCAAGCAAAAGCCACGCACCATCCGGCCAGAGCTGCAAGTTGCTGTTCAAGAAGAAATCACCAAGCTACTCGCAGCAGGCTTCATCCGAGAAGTAGAGTATCCTACCTGGATCTCTAACATAGTTGCTGTTCCAAAGAAGAATGGGAAAGTCAGAGTCTGCATCGACTTCACCAACCTCAACAAGGCTTGCCCCAAAGACCCATTCCCCATGCCAAGAATCGATAGACTCGTCGATGCCACCGCTGGCCACGAGCTATTGTCTTTCATGGATGGGTATTCTGGATACAATCAAATTCCACTTCATACAAACGATCAAGAGAAGACTTGCTTCGTGACTAGCCGAGGTCTCTACTGCTACAACGTAATGTCATTCGGCCTCAAAAATGCTGGTTCCACCTATCAACGGTTAGTCACAAAAATGTTCGAAGATCAGATCGGCCGCAACGTCGAAGTCTATGTCGATGATCTCCTCACCAAGAGTTCCATTCGGAGCAAGCATCTTTCTGATCTGGCAGAAACCTTTCAAGTTCTTCGAAAATATCGTATGAAGCTCAATCCAGCCAAGTGCGCTTTCGGAGTTCAATCTGGCAAATTCCTGGGTCATCTTGTGACCAGGAGGGGTATTGAAGCCAATCCTGATCAAATTCGAGCTATCCTCGACATGCCATCACCTACCAATCAAAAGGAAGTGCAGCGCCTCACTGGAAGACTTGCTGCCCTCAATCGGTTCATCTCAAAGTCTTCTGACAAATGTAAACCTCTCTTCGACAAACTACGAAAGGCGGATACTTCAGGGTGGAGTCCAATTTGTGAAGAAGCATTTCAAAGTATCAAGAAATATCTGGTGCAAGCTCCTATCTTGACGGCTCCACTTCCACAAGAAGACTTATGGCTCTATCTCGCCGTAACCAATCAAGCAATCAGTACAGTCTTAGTCAGTAGAAGAGAAGGCTTCGAGCATCCAGTCTATTATATCAGTCACACTCTTCTCCCGGCTGAAACTCGCTATTCAAAAACTGAGAAAGTTATCCTAGCCTTACTCACTGCATCGCATCGCCTTCAACCATACTTTGTCTCTCACCAGATCACTGTCATTTCAGAACATTCGCTCAAAGATATCATTGACAAAGCTGGTCGAGCTGGTCGAATGACCAAATGGGTGATCGAAATGAGTTCCCTGGGGATTCAGTTCGAATCTCGCACTTCTATCAAAGGTCAAGCTATTGCTGATTTTCTAGCTGATTTTCCAGTTGAAGACCCCATTACTTGGGAAGAAGATGTCGATATGCACTTGGAAGATGAGGACAATACTCCGATCAACCTTGCAACAAAAATTGATCCAAATCTCGAAGCTACTGCTGCAACTCCTCCATGGAAACTTTATACTGATGGAGCTTCAAGTTCGATCGGTTCGGGAACTGGGATAGTCTTGGTGTCCCCCGAACTTGATCATCTCCAGAAAGCCACTCTCCTCGGATTCACTGCCACCAACAACGAAGCCGAATACGAAGCACTCATTTCTGGACTCGAGATGGCGAAATCCCTGGGGGTAGATCGAATTATCGTCTACAGTGACTCCCAATTGATCATAAGGCAAATCAATGGAGAGTACACAGCTCGCGAAGAAAGAATGCAACTCTACTTGGCCTTAGTACGACATCTTCAACAACGTTTTATTGCCGCTGAATTCATTCAAATCCCCAGAGCAGAGAACCGAGAAGCAGATGCCTTAGCCAATGCTGCCTCAGTTCTTGGAGACTCACTCGGAGGAAGGCAAATACAGATCGATTATCAAGAAGTGTCCAAGACCACCCCCGATCAACAGATCCTTACTACTACAAAAGAATCTGGGGGTGGAGATCAACTTGAAGACTGGAGACGATCAATCTTTGATTTCTTCAAGCATGACAAAATGCCGGAAGATCCAAATCAAGCCCGAAGACTTCAAAGGAAGCTCCCATGCTACATTCTGCAAGGTGAAGATTTATATTTCAAATCTCACAACGGGATGTTGCTCAAGTGCCTTGGTCCCGAGCAAGCACTGGCAATCCTAATTGATATCCACTCTGGAACTTGTGGGAATCATTCGGGAGGAAGATCTCTTGAAGCCAAGACGAAACTACAAGGGTACTACTGGCCAACAATGGCAAGGGATGCTCAACAAGTTGTTCAAAGATGTGAG
This sequence comes from Chamaelirium japonicum, assembly GCA_947650365.1. Lineage (NCBI taxonomy): Eukaryota > Viridiplantae > Streptophyta > Magnoliopsida > Liliales > Melanthiaceae > Chamaelirium > Chamaelirium japonicum. Next base: position 44,099,992 of record OX393550.1, read on the forward strand.
CCATGCCAAAGACACGCTCGAGCTATTCATCTCCCTGCAGATGAGCTTCATCAACTATCAAGTCCCTGGCCATTCCATCAATGGGGGTTAGATTTCTTGGGTCCTTTCCCTCCAACTCCAAGCAAGAAGAAGTATCTACTGCTGGCCACGGATTATTTCACCAAATGGGTTAAAGCTGTGCCCCTCTTCCGAGAGACTGACGACGAAGTGATCAAATTCATTCGGCGCAACATCTTCTCAAGGTTTGGTACACCTCAAATTCTTGTTGCTGACAATGGAGCTCAGTTTGACTCCGACAAGTTTCGAGAGTTCTGTCTCAACAACGGTATCAAGCTATTCTATTCAACTCCAAGATATCCTCAATGCAATGGCCAAGCTGAAGCCTCAAATAGAGCCATACTTGGTATACTCAAGAAGAAACTCAACGACAAGAAAGGATTGTGGGAGCAAGTCCTACCTGAAGTTCTTTGGGGGTATCGCACAACTCCGAGAAGATCAACAGGGTTCTCACCCTTTCGTCTAACATATGGATCGGAAGCAGTACTCCCAACAGAAAATATATCAAGTACTTTGAAGACCAAAGCAGTTGAAGAAGGAATCAATGAAGAACTTCGGATCAATGATCTAGACTTCTCCGAAGAATTACGAGATCAAGCATCACTTCGTGTGGCCAAGTACCAACAGAAGATCAAAAGAGCCTACGATAAGAAAATCTACAAGAGACAGTTCCCAGTGGGCAGCCTAGTTCTCAGAGCAGTTTTCTACAACACCAAAGAGCACAGCAGTGGGAAGCTTGCTCCCAACTGGGAAGGTCCATATATCGTTGAATCAGTAGGAGGCAAAGGTTCTTACAGACTGGTCACACCAGAAGGAGATAGATTGCCTCGAGCTTGGAATTCCAGACACCTCAAGATGTTCTACCCATGATGTAAATTCTGTGACGAATAAAATTCTCTTTCAGATGTCCAAATGTGCAAGTGTTCAGCTTTTCAATTCAAGTTCTAAAGCAGCTTCAAATTCAAGTTACCAGGTCTTTTAACAAGTTTGGGTGTTAGAGTTGTGACTCAACCCCTTACTAGCAAATGTTAAAAACTGACCATATTCAAGTTACCAAGTCTTTTAACAAGTTTGGGTGTTAGAGTTGCGACTCAACCCCTTACTAGCAAATGTTAAACTGACCTTCAAGTTTCAATGTTCAAATTCAATCAATTTCGATATCGTCTAACAAGTTTGGGTGCTTGAGTTGCGACTCAACCCCTCACATTCAAGTGTTACACGAATTCAAGTTTCAATTTTCAAGTTGCAATAAGTTTGGGTGCTTGAGTTGCGACTCAACCCCTTACATACAAGTGTTGCATAGATTCAAATTCAAATTTCAAGGTAAACAAGTTTGGGTAATCAAGTTGCGACTCGATCCCTTACATTCAAAAGATTGTATCTATGCTAATGCTATCCAGAATATAAGATTCAAAGACATTCAACTCAAGAGACATCCAATTTTTAAACACCAAAGAGATTTCTATTATTATCAAAAATGTGACAAGTACAGGAGCGAGCTATTACATATCAAGAGTTTACAAGCACAACAACTGAAAGGAAGAAAAAGTCTCAAGGCTTGGCCACACTCTGCGCACGTGACTTCTCCCCCTCAGATCCAGCACGAGCTTTGCTCGCCGCTGATGCCTTGGAGGATCGAACACTGGCAACATGGGCCCTGAGTGCTTCTGCCGCCTTTTCAGCTGTTTCCCTGTAGCTCTGGCACTCACTCCGCATATGCTCCAGCTCCTTCTTATGAGTCTCTGCTGAAGCAGCAAGTTGAGCCTCCAGCTCCTTTATTCGAGCAGCACGATCGAAGCCTAAGTTCTCGATCCTGAAGAATCGTTTCCTCAGATCTTCAAGCTCGTGACCCCGGGCCTCGTATCCATTCTGCCAGCCCTTGCTCTCCAACTTTTCCTTGCGAAGGGCCTCGGTCTTGGCCTTCAATGCCTCCTTTTTTGAGGATAGAGCCTCCCTCAGCTTATCCCTCTCCTCGCTTACGACCTCCAGTGCGGTAGATAAGCGGGAGACTTCAGCTGAAGCTTCTTTGGCTCCCGCCTTCATAGAGAGCTTGGTCGCAACATTCAAAACTGCTGAATTCTGCAAAAAGAACAAAAGAGTTAGAATTATTCTGAAGATGCAATTCAGATGATCATTCGAGCAAGATGCACTTACCACCAGTTCGAGCCTGTCGAAAGCTTCATCCAGAGTAGCCCCTGGAAGATTGCAGAGTTTTCGGATCACGGATGTGGGGTGGTTGATGTCAACATCACCCAAACTCTTCATCTTCGGGGTCGAACCAGCAGGCGCACCTTCAATCAACACGAAAGGTCAAAGTGTTAGATTATTTCCAATCTTCAAAGGCAATACAATCAAGCAAGTTAGTACAATTACCTGAGGCTTCAACCCTTGGCTCCTTACCCTTTCGGTGATCTGAACCACCCTGAGGGGTCGTTTTCTCCTGAGTAGGAGTCGGCGTTGGCTGAGGTTGAGTAGCTTCATCGCCCACGCGACTTTCCCTCTCCAAATGGATAGGGGAGGGAGCATCCTGGGGAGGTGAGACTCTTTCTTCCTGGGACCCGCCTGGCTGGACGAGTCCCGCCACCATAGCAGCCACCTCCTCAGCCAGAGACCGAGAGGGGGGTGGGGGTTGTTCAACTTCGATACCCCCGCTCGTGGTTGCTCCTTCGAGGCGGGGTACTTCAGGTGGAATTTGATCGAGGGGTGTGGGGTTGCTTCCAACCCCACCACTCCTCGACAACTTAATTTTGAAGCGCAGCGGCTTCTTCAATTCATCGAATTTATAGGTGGGAACCGCCTTTGGGCCATCACCTTCTATGTCGAGAATTTTCTCCATTTGACGGGCTTTAACCTCGTCAATGGGAATAGGAATCGAGTCTTCCCCTGTTGCACCACCAGTGGGGGTGGGAGGAATTTCTTCCTCACCACCCCCATTCTCACCATCTCCACCAGAGGGGGTGGAAGACAGATCATTCTCGCCGCTCCCTTCTTCGTCCTCGTCATTACCACTGTTGTCGTGGCTGACATTTTCAGTTTCTTCATCTTCCTCGACGCTCCCCTTTTTCTCCTTTTCTTCTTCATCTTCAATTTTCTTCCCTTGGCATTCATCTTCCTTTTGCTTGATGAGGGTCTTTCTTCTCTTCTTCACTGGGCCTCTTTGGATCACCAGCTTCTCATCCACGGTAGGCAATCGGCGCCTTGCAGTATAGATTTTCTTCTCGGCCCGAACCTTCCGAATAATCTTACCCGAATGGGGGTCCTCCTCGTAGTCAGAGTATAGGACTTCATTGTCCTCATATCTATCCTTTGATCGGTGGAGGAGATTGGCCTTGCCATATCTCACGGGGCAGTTGGAGACCTGCTTCCACGACCTGGTTCCACAGGTCAACTCCAGAAATAAGTTATCAATCGCTCCAGCCCTCTCGGAGGTCCAGGCAAAGATGCCTCCCTCGCTGTACATCTTCACTGCGTCATGCACTTCACCTCGGGGGGTATCGGGCACTGAGATGGGTGTCCATGCGCCGGTAACAGAGATAGGCCAATCTGTATACAACTTGTCCGAAGGGACTGTATCAGTTAGCGGGCGCAGTGGAGACACACCGGTCAAATTGTAGAATGGGCTGTCCTTTCTGTAAGCCCATCGATAGTGGAAGAAGAAGTATCCAAGCTCGATCCGAGCGTCTTCACCTTCCGGGATGCTGGAGTAGCACGCCTTCAAGTCCTCTTGAAAATCCGACTCCACGCGGCAGAATGCGTAGATAATTCGCCAGGCGTTTCCAGTGACCTGCCCCGGGCAAAGGCCAGAAGTGTTCAGTAATCTTGCCGCAAAGGGTGGCAACGGTAGACGCAGACCGCAGTTGAGTTGGCCGATGGTTACGATGGTTCCCATGACCTTCTCATTGCTAGCAAAGCTGGTGAAGACGGTCTTCTTGTCAATGCCGAATGCAGTCTGAATGCTGGGGAGCGAAGGTTGCACCCTTCCTTCGGTGAAGAAAGAGAGCAATGTCTGCCACTTCTTCCTCTTTGAGTCTGTGAACTCGCCACCAGTATTGTATACGTACTCAGTTTCCTCTGACAGAGACATGAGCGGGCCCGGAACGAACTGTACCTTAGGGATATACTCTGGCCTCGATGGCGCTGAAGCAAACCCTACTCGCTGGTGTCTTTTTCCCAGCTGCCCCAGTTCGGCAAGCACAGCCTTGCCCTTGCCGCGGCCGCCCTTCGGAGAGGATGGAACCTCAACAATCTCTTTTCCTTTCCTCTTCGAAGGGACCCCGCCTGACTTCTTCGAGCTTCCAGAAGACGCCATCTGATCGATCGAGCAAAACCAGAAATCGGGAACAAAAAGTCTGGACTTCGAAAAATTTTTGAAGCGTGAGGCAAAAATGACAGCCAGTGAAACTCATATACCCAGGGTAAAACAGGTACGCAAATCGAGAAGACACGTGTCTTCACCATATCAAATCGCGTGTTTTTTTAGGAACACGTGGCGTCCATCCGTAGCAGGCGCAAAATCAGGCGAACCGTCGGACCAGACGAAACGTCGGACCACCGGTCCACGTGAACCAAACGGTCCAAGCGAGTCACCGGTCTGAGTAAACCGGACCGCCGGTCAAAAGCCTCATTCAAACCAACCAAAGACTCAACACAGGAAAGATCAAACTCCATCAATGTTCAAAACTCTGCCAGAAGATCGAAGAACGGAACAGTTACGAAACCCTCTCTAAGGGCAGGTTCAAAACTTTCAACTAATCTGTCAAATTTCCACTGGATCTGGCAAAAAACCAAGGTTTTTTGCCGATCACTCGAACCTTGACCGGATATTTTTTAACCGATCGGTCAAACTTGACCGATCGGCTAAAATCATTCGATCGGTCAAATTTCTACTGGATCTGGCAAAATACCAAGGTTTTTTGCCGATCACTCGAACCTTGACCGGATATTTTTTAACCGATCGGTCAAACTTGACCGATCGGCTAAAATCATTCGATCGGTCAAATTTCTATTGGATCTGGCAAAAAACCAAGGTTTTTTGCCGATCACTCGAACCTTGACCGGATATTTTTTAACCGATCGGTCAAACTTGACCGATCGGCTAAAATTATTCGATCGGTCAAATTTCTACTGGATCTGGCAAAAAACCCAAGGTTTTTTGCCGATCACTCGAACCTTGACCGGATATTTTTTAACCGATCGGTCAAACTTGACTGATCGGCTAAAATTATTCGATCGGTCAAATTTCTATTGGATCTGGCAAAAAACCAAGCTTTTTTGCCGATCACTCGAACCTTGACTGGATATTTTTTAACCGATCGGTCAAACTTGACCGATCGGCTAAAATCATTCGATCGGTCAAATTTCTATTGGATCTGGCAAAAAACCAAGGTTTTTTGCCGATCACTCGAACCTTGACCGGATATTTTTTAACCGATCGGTCAAACTTGACCGATCGGCTAAAATCATTCGATCGGTCAAATTTCTACTGGATCTGGCAAAAAACCCAAGGTTTTTTGCCGATCACTCGAACCTTGACCGGATATTTTTTAACCGATCGGTCAAAATTGACCGATCGGCTAAAATCATTCGATCGGTCAAATTTCTACTGGATCTGGCAAAAAACCCAAGGTTTTTTGCCGATCACTCGAATCTTGACCGGATATTTTTTAACCGATCGGTCAAAATTGACCGATCGGCTAAAATCATTCGATCGGTCAAATTTCTACTAGATCTGGCAAAAAACCAAGGTTTTTTTGCCGATCACTCGAACCTTGACCGGATATTTTTTAACCGATCGGTCAAACTTGACCGATCGGCTAAAATTATTCGATCAGTCAAATTTCTACTGGATCTGGCAAAAAACCAAGGTTTTTTTGTCGACCACTCGAACCTTGATCGGATAATTTTTACCGATCGGACAAACTTGTCCGATCGGCAAACATCATTCGATCGGTCAAAATTCCTACTAGATCGGTCAAAAAACCATGTTTTTTGACCGATCACCCTATTCTTGACCGGTTGAATTTAGACCGATCGGTCAAAATTTGACCGATCGGTCAAATATGACCGATCGGTCAAAAATTAACCGATCGATCAAATTTCAACCGATCGGTCAAATTTCCTACTAGATCGGTCAAAAAACCATGTTTTTTGACCGATCACCCTATTCTTGACCGGTTGAATTTTGACCGATCGGTCAAAATTTGACCGATCGGTCAAATATGACCGATCGGTCAAAAATTAACCGATCGGTCAAATTTCAACCGATCGGTCAAATTTCCTACTGGATCGGTCAAAAAACCCTGTTCTTTGACCGATCACCCGATTCTTGACCGGTTGAATTTTGACCGATCGGTCAAAATTTGACCGATCGGTCAAAATTGACCGATCAATCAAAATTGACCGGTTAGTCCTTTTTTATGCTAACACTCGACAAAGCTTCTTCATGCCTTTTGCGACAGGGGATTGCTATCTTTTGCACCAAATCCAAGCCAGCCAGAACGAACTCTAGCTAACTTGGAGGGGGTAACTGTGGGTGCAAATTTTGGCAGAAGTTTACCAGCTACCGCGGGACCCACCGGCCCTGCCTAGTGGGACCACGAAGACTACCACGGGACCCACCGGCCCTGCCTGGTGGGCCCACGAAGACTACCACGGGACCCACCGGCCCCACCGGCCCTGCCTGGTGGGACCACGAAGACTACCACGGGACCCACCGGCCCTGCTTGGTGGGCCCACGAAGACTACCACGGGACCCACCGGCCCTGCCTGGTGGGCCCACGAGGGCCACCGCGGGACCCATCGGCCCTGTCCGATAGGCCCACGAGCCTGTAGAAACCCCCATAAGACGGCAGCGGAGCCCACCAGCTTTTCCTGGAGGATCCCCAGATACGACAGCAACAACCGCCATTTGCCCCGGAATTCCTCCCCGGGAATCCTATAAATAGCAGAGCCTTCGAATGTAAAAGGATCGGATCTCAGATCAAATTCTTAGTTCTAAAACCAGAGCTCTGGGATTTCCAACTTCCCATCTTCCACCTCTCTTTGATCTTCTTTTTCTCTCAAAGAGATCAGTGTTTATAGTGATACTCGGCCTGTCGAGATCACTCCAGCATAAGTGTTAGTGAATTCGGATTGCTCCCTATAGCACGGAGACGTAGGCTTCGGCCGAACTCCGAGATCAATCTCTTGTGTCAAACTCTATCTGATTGCATATCTCTATTCACATATCAAAAGGCTTCAACTGCAACCAACAGATCGACCAACGATCTTCGACGTCAACTTCAACTCCAATTGACTGGTGCTGCGAGAGTCTTCGGGTCGGCACGAAGATTTTCCCCCACACATGACCCGACCCACTCGCCCGCTCGCGTCTGTGCCTGTGTGCTCGACTTGCAGGCTCGCTCGCCTGCTTGCTCGTGTGCCCGGTCCATAAGGCAGCTCTCTCAGCCCGCTCACTCGTGCACCCATAGCCGTGTGCCCATTTCCTCTTGTGCGACTGACCCGTGCACCCGCACCCACTCGCGTGCCCAACCCGACCGTGCGCCGGTCGGGCCCCAGACAGCGGGTCAGCAAGTGTGCACCCGACCAACCCTTGGCAGGGGGTCGGTGCCTTTGGACAGTGGGTCGACAGACACGCACCCTACCCTCCCTTGGTAGGGGGCCAGCGGGCACAACACTCGGCACTAAATAGTGGGTCGATAGACACGCACCCTGCTGGCCCTTGGAAGGGGGTCGATGGGCGACACAGTCGGCCCCAGACAGCGAGCCAGCAGACACTCACCCGGCAGGTCCTTGACAGGGGGTAGACGGGTGCAATGGTTAGCCCCGGACAGCAGGTTGGCAGACACTCACCCGGCCGGCCCTTGATAGGGGGTCAGCGGGCATGGTGGTCCGTTCCAGACAGCGGGTCGGCAGACACTCACCCGGTCGACCCTGGGAAGGGGGTCAGCGGGCATGACGGTCGACCCCGGATAGTGGGTCGGCAGGCGAGCCCGGTCAGCCCTTGGCAGGGGGTCGGCAAGTGCGACGGTCGGCCTCGAACAACGAATCGACAAACGCACAAGCAATTTTTCAACATAGAGTCCTAGCCAGCTGGTTAGCACCTGCCTAATTGAGAGGGGATAACTGTGGGTGCAAAATATGGCTAACGCCAAACAGTGGGACTCGTATCCCTGCTTGGGACCCACAAAGATGACAATGGGACCTGCAACCCTGTCTAAGGTCCACGGAGATGGCAGTGGGACCTGCAGCCTTGCTTGGGGCCCACGGAGACATCAACCATGGGATCCACAACCCTGCCTAGGACCCACGGAGACTACAGTGGGACTCGCAGCTCTACTTGGGACCTATGGAGATGACCGTGGGACCCACAGCTCTGTCTGAGCCCCACAGAGATGGTCGTGGGACCCGTAACCCTACCTGGGTCCCACGGAGATGACAGTGGGACTCGTAGCCCTGCCTGGGGCCCACGGATACTATTTAAATCCTGGTAAATTCCCCCAGATATTTACCAAAACCCTCGATATTCCCAAACCTCTATAAATAGTACACCCAACAGATATTCCAGAGGGGAATTCATTATTCCAAATTCCACTTTCTAATTTTCAGAGCTCTCTAAGCCTTCTGGTGATCAGACTCTAGTCAAGCCTATTTCACCCTCAGTTACTTGTATAAGCACTCCACACCCTGTCGAGAGTGGCTCTACTTCTTCAGAGTTAGTGGATTCAAAGGTTTTGCACCTTACTGCATGGAGATGTAGGCTTCGGCCGAACTTCATCACCACCTCCTGTGTCAAGTCTTCTCTCTCTCTCTCTCTCTACTCTATAGTGTTAGCGTGACAGCTCAGCACGCGACATCTTGAAGGTCAACTCCTTCCATCGACTGTTGGAGTGGGACCGTACGACGGCCGTAATCCTCCCCCACAGGGTCAAGTGCAAAATAGTAGTGTAAGGCGTACTCTTGTAATTTTCTATTTACCTCGAAATAAAATTATGGCTTAGTAATGGTTGTAGCCATAGTTAATTGGTAATGGTTTAACCATATATCCAATTGGAGCCGAGGTTATTGGGCTCCCCAATATTCCAAGTCCTAGCCACTAGACGATAGAACTAAACTTAATCTTAGTGCAACTAGGATTACTAGTAGTGGTATGGGTTATCCCACGGTGACTAGTACATCTTACATAGGTGGTTTAGGAGTGTCTATAGCTTAGGATTCCTAAGTGGACCTTTTAAATGCTTGTTATTGAGAAAACCAAGTTGGACCAGAATCCACTAGGTGGGACCACCCCGGTGGATCCTATCTCTTAGAATGAAGATGAAACCTTAATCTGAGTGAGTAAAGGTTGATCGTGAGAGAAAATTAGTTGAACCAGGGTTTGCTAGGACATGATCAAGTTGACTTTTTTATTTTCTGGTAGTTATTAGTGTCCACATAAGTGCAAGACTTCTAGTCTCTCTCGGATTCATCAATCATGTTGGAATAAGGAGATTATCCAGGGAATTATCCTAGGTGTCCACAGTGGATAATGATTTATAAATTAAATAAATTTTTTTTTAATGGTTGCCTAATTGGATTAGGAGAAGGTATTCCTATAAGTTAGTAGAATGTCAATGTGTTCACACTAGTGCCCTCCTATATACGATATATCTTCCATCTAGGGTTCCCCACTTGTGTGGGACTCCTCTCGCTCATACATGCATCCCCCCCTTTCGGTCTTCCCTCCCCTAGGTGCCAACTCTCTCCTAAATAGGAGAGAGTGGCAATCAATACATGGGAGATGGGTTTCCTAAGGGGAGAGGGACTCCTCTACTTATGAAAACCCCCTTCCATAAGTGGTCACCCTCTCACCCCTCTCTTTAAGACTTTGGGCGGTTCTTCCTCTTGGCAATATGAAAGGAGATCGAACAACAGGAGGGGTAGCTGTCCAAGTTGAACACACACACACACACATATTTCAACCATGCAAGGAGAGAGAAAAAGGAGAAAACGAGAAAAAGAAAGAATGTTTCATCTCTACTCAAGAGTCTTCATTTTAGATTTTCCTAAGAGTCTTTTGAAGAGCATTGAAGAAGAATAGAACTCAGACTAGTCCATCAAAGGTTGATCAAACTTGTGGAAGAGTAATTGTTTTGAGAGCGAATAGAGGCTTCTACACGGGTGATCTTCATCGACTTCGTTCTTCTCCACGAAAGTCCATAAACCCAATGATGTAATTCTCTGAATAACCCATAGGTTGTGTTGCATGATCTTAATTATTTATTGTATGAGTTTTCATAATCCATCATATTAAGCTATGACCATGATGTGATGAGTAATCCATGGATTCATTCCATTCCTTTTATCTGATGGCCTATGATGCTTAATATAGATTTAATTGGCTCCATACGTACTGTTGAATACTTATTGGACTGCTTAGGTGGGCGGAGTTCTGACTTGCTTCTTCAGTTATTCCACACTTCTCATGTAACCCTAACTCAACAGTTACCTGCTGCCATTAACAACCACCTTCAAGGTTCGGATGGCTGTGGATTCTTTTGGGGGCAATGATGGTCATCCTGAAACCCTCTTGTTTGAAATAATATGACTTCATTCCCCTCAGCTCTCATTTCTTTTATTGGAAGACCCTTTGGACTCTTTTTGTCCATTTCTCAACTTTAACATTTTTTTTTATAGAAAAGGTTTCACAAAGCCCTCGCTACATGCCCTCAAATCTTAGACTATATATATTTGGTCTATTCATGTCTCCTATGAACTTATTAACAAGCCTATTCATGAACTTACTCACGATCTCTAAACGAACATGCTCGATCATGAGTCCAACCAAACTGAGTTTTTAGAATATTTAAGCATAGCATGTTTATTAAATGCGCCTAAACTCCAGGTTTGTACTTGGCTTAAATAGTAAACGAACAAGCTTGAATGAGTCTTTACCGAGCTTGTTTGCGAGCTACTCATGAAGAGCATGGTTCATTTGCAGCCCTACTTGCTTTACAACGGTCTATTTGAAAATGTCATAATTTGGAATTTAATTTCAACCAGCTCGTATTTTTTCATGAGTACCTTCATCATTTTCATGTCTTTTCTCCAGTTAAGTATAGCGCTAATGAGTGGTTCTCCTTCTCCTCCGCCACCTAGGCCTTTTTTTCTGACTATTAAATGGTTTTCACCTTATCATGGGGAATTAAAATCTGAAGTTCGATGGATCGGTATCGCTTGATACGAGTCAGGATGGTGCCTGTTATCTACTCCGTGACTGCCATGGAGTAGGGGTGGTAGTGGGGCGGTTTAAAATAAAAAATCATGTTGTCTACTCCATGACTAGCACGGAGTAGGGGTGGCAGCAACAATGCGGGTTTGGTTTGCCAAAATATAACACCGCCGCCGTGCGATGCGATTCCAGTTTTGGGTTTCGGTATAGCGGTGCGGTTTCAGTTTTAACCAAAATCGCACTGTTTAGGTCGTTATAATGATAAACCGCGGTGCACTGCACAACATGCATGGTACGGTTTTAGTTTTACACAATGGTACACCATCACAGCTCGGTGTGATTTTGGTGTGCCGGTTCAGTGTTGCGATGTGGTTTCGGTTTTGCCCAAAACCGCACCTTTGCCATCCCTACCATGGATTCATTATGTGTTCAGGTTCTGCTCTTTTATACACTTCCACATCAATTGACGCAGAAGTTCGTACTTTAGGGGAAGGCTTGCAAGTCACTTTTTAAATAAAGTCCGGATTGGGTTCAGGCGAACCTGTACAAGCCCGGGTCCGGTCTGTTTTGATTTTCAGACCAAAATATAAGCCCAAGCCCATATGTGATGCCTTATGTTCCAAACAGGCTAGGTTCAGCCGGATCAGGGCCAGATTCGGGCCCATTTCTATCCCTCCGGTTCGGGCCTCATAGTCCTAGGGGAGGGGAGAAGCCTACCGAAATGCAAGAGCAAGGTGGTTGGATTGCAGGCTCCTCTTGATTTTGGGAGTGGCTTAGCAGGGGACACTACAGCAGACCAAGTGCTCGAGGGTATGGCTAAACCAGGCCAGATGCATAGGACTGCAGCTCAATCATACGAACTCGATCGGGTCCGGTTGAGAGTAGGGGTGGCAATCCTTGACCTGACCAGCCAACCCGACCCCAACCCAACCGAAGTTAGCGGGTTTGGGTTTGGCCTAAACGGGTTCGGGTCATAAACAGGTCGACCCGATTGACCCGTTTATTTAATGGGTCGGGTTCGGGTTTGTATTTATAATCCGACGTGACCCGTTTACCAAATGGGTCGTGTCAACCCGACCCGACCCGACCCGTGCTAACCCGAGCCGACCCGACCCAACCTAAACCAACCTGACCCAACCCGGCCCAATCCGACCCGTCTGACCCAACCCGACAGGTTTACATGGGTTCTGTTGACCCAACCCGACATGACCCGACTTGTTTAGTAAACGGGTTAAACGGGTCGGGTCAACCCATTTATTAGGCGGGTCGGGGTTTGGGTTTAAGTTTTTGACCTGTTTATTAAACGGGTCGGGTTCGGGTTAGCACGTTGCTGTGTGGAGGATGCTCTATGCACGTTGCTGTGTGGAGGTGAGGTTTGGAGACGAGCTTCTTGATCGAGTTCCGACAAGGAACGAAATTGGTGAGATCAAATTTTATCGGCCTGTTCCCTATGACTGGAAACCTCAAGGATGCAACATTTGTAGAGTGTTTGGACATGATGAGGGATCTTGTCTCTCTATTATAGAGTTGAACATCAATTAGTTGGGTCTTCTGGGTCTCTCTATCATGAAGGCTAAAGGGAGGAAGATCCCCAGAGATGGCATCTATGGACTAAATCCAGATAATGAGATGGTGATCGATACATCTCTTCCAAATGGCAATCAAATACCGGAAGTGGCCCTCGGAGACCCTCGTGCAGTACTTTCAGCTACACATGGTTTTGTTGGAGCGTTTCATCGCGAAGCAACTCCTGCAACGTTGGCTTACGACCAATAGTGTTCGAACTACCAGAAGTGGGAAGTAGAAGGGACCAAGAGAGAGTTGTGACTTGTGAGGCATGTTCTGTCATGGATAACTTTTTAGGCGCTGAGTTGAGTATCTTTCTTTCTCGACTGTTTGAGCTGATGTTTTTGTGTGATCTTTGACCTAGAGCATTGTCGAGCTGTTTGGGAACAACTATGTGTCGTGCTCCTTGCAGATTTATGCTTGCTTATCCTCAGAATAACCTAGCACTATAATTTTCATTCTCTTCACTTCGTGGGTTCCATATTAAATCTTACACACACACACACAGAGAGAGAGAGAGAGAGAGAGAGAGAGAGAGAGAGAGAGAGAGAGAGAGAGAGAGAGAGAGAGAGAGAGAGAGAGAGAGAGAGAGAGAGAGAGAGAGAGAGAGAGAGAGAGAGAGAGAGAGAGAGAGAGAGAGAGAGAGAGAGAGAGAGAGAGAGAGAGAGAGAGAGAGAGAGAGAGAGAGAGAGAGAGAGAGAGAGAGAGAGAGTACTACGTGCACCAAAGGCCTCAGTTTTATAAGAGTTGTATAGATAGATTATGATTGTTTGTTTACTTACTCAAGGACTCTCTTAACTAGCTAATTGTGAGCATTAATTATTATCATGGACACATTTTGTAAGACTTTTAAAGTTTTCTAAGTTAAATCATGGCCACATGCACACACCAACGAGCTCTTGTCCGAGAGATACTTTCTCTCTCCCTTGTTGGAGAGATTCCTTGTTCGACTATTGGTATGGACACTATGGAACGAACTTTTCCTCAAGGTCGTTGTTGCCTTATTTGCGCATGTGCATCCTAGGCGGTGATGTCATGTTCACAAGTTATGAAATTTAATAAAATAGAAGTTACGCCCCCTGACTGGTTTATAAAAAAAATAGTAAACTAAATACATCTTGATCATTAAAAAATTGAATTACAGCCGAAGGAGGTTGACATGGGGCCTGACTTCCAACCCCTATTATAATATAGTTGTATCACTACCAGGGGATAGGAGAGTTGGCAAAGCCATTTATGCTATGGTGAGGAGGTTGTGGGTTTGACTCCTCCTCCCCTCGATTTATCCAAGAGTGAAGTGGAATTGCCAAGTGGGTTGGGATTTACTCCTAGAGGGATTATTCCGATCCCAAGTCTCTAAGTAACTGTCGCATCCATACAATCTCTACAGTGGTGGTTGCCATGGCACGATATCCAGACTCAGCGGAGGACCTGGAAACTGTATCTTGTTTCTTACTACGCCGGGAAATATGTGGCCCCAAAGATCACGACAAGCGAGATCGGCTTCAACGAAGACCGACAAATCCAGCTAGTCAGCGGCAGTGGTAAGCTTGAATTCCAAGGCCTTTATCGATGGGATGGGAGTCGGGGGCAGGGTCAGGGCAATAACCGGAGAGCGCACGGATGAGGGGTCTCCTGATGCCTGATCAGAACAAGTCTTAGAAGAGAAACCCACAGAGCGAGTGCCAGATTAGAACCTTAGGAGCCACACAGGAGGGGGGGTGTCTTTCAGAAAGAAGCGTGCCTACTTCGTTGGGGTTGAAGGAAAGACCGAGGCTGCCGAGTTGATGGTGCGACAAGGGAAGGGGAGGCTGCAGAGGCAGCAATGGGGATGCAAGGGCTAGAGAGGGGCGGTAGAGGTTGGTGGGGTACGGATTGTGGTGAGGAGGCTCATGGGCTTCTGTGGGGAGGCACAACAGGTGATGGAGGTCAATGGGGAGGGATTTGAGCAGCTGCAAGAGGGATCAAGCGACCGGAGGGCAGCGGAGCCACGGGGATCGGTCGACCAGAGATCTAGAGGAGGGTTTATTGGGTTAATTGCAGCTAGGGATGGAGCGGAGGTCGAAGGAGAGGCCGATGCAGGGGTGGTTATAGAGGTGGTGGTGGCAGAGGTGGGGCGAGCAGGGAGTTGATGTGGGGTAGTCGCAGGGGAGGAGGAGGGATCTGCTGCAGGTGGGCGGGCCAGAGGGATCGCAGGCTGCTGGAGGGATTCCGGGAGAGATCATGCAGGAGAGGACCTGGCGATGATATGTCCGATCGCACATTGGAACAGGAGAGACGAGCACAGGAGAAATTTTTTTAGATTGAGTCGGTTCTGATACCATGTAAGACACAGAATCAGAGAGCCAACTTCTGACCTTTATTAGGGTCTTTTCCCATGCATATATATAAGTATATAAGGAGACAAGACTCTTGAATAACAGATGTGGGATTAAACATCTTATACAACTAATATGTACCTGCAAGTAACATGTTTGAATCCTTTCTCTCTCTTATGGATGATTAGATTTATCTTGATCGTTTTTGTTGACGAGGAGTTTTAAAAAACGACAGACTCGTAATTATAACGAAAAGCCCTAAGATGGTATGTTGAAAGATGAAATAATATTTCAATACAACCTTTGCAGATCAACTCTCAAGTGTGTACTCCCTTTCCCTCTCCTCTTCACTACTCTTCTGACAAGGTGGCAGGTCCGGATATACTGCCATTGGCCAAATGAGGCTGTTATCTTGGAATTGACGGGGGCTGGGAGTCACGGTCGGAGGGAGTCTCTCTCTGAAACCAAATGCTCCTTCTCTAAAATGATAGTCGCTCCCTTCCTCTCTTGTCTTGAAGACTCACTATATTGTCCCGGCTAGGGGTGGCAATGGGTCGGGTCGGGTCGGGTCGGGTTGGGTCGGGTCGGGTTGAGACATAGGTATAAGGGCAAAACACTCAACCCGAACCCGATCCGTTTAATAAACTGGTCAAAAACTTAAACCCAAATCCGACCTGTCTAATAAATGGGTTGACCCGACCCGACCTGTTTAACCGGTTTACTAAATAAATCGGGTCGTGTTGGGTCAGGGTGGCTTGGGTTGGGTCAATAGAACCCATGTAAACCTGTCGGGTTGGGTCAAGATTGGTCGGATTGGGCCGAGTTGGGTTGGGTTGACACGACCCATTTGGTAAACGGATCAAGTCGGGTCAATCAGGTTATATGTACAAACCCGAACCCCACCCATTAAATAAACAGGTCAATCGGATCGACCCGTTTATGACCCGAACCCGTTTAGGCCAAACCCAAACCCGCTAACTTCGGGTCGGGTCGGGTCAAGGATTGCCACCCCTAGTCCCGGTTACTGCCTCCGGAGCCGGGGGCTTATGTTTGCAATGGAAAGACTCTCTTTGTGTGGATATTTTGTATAAATCCAGGAATCTATTGGTGACTGACGACTTCAAAATTTCTGCAACAATTGTTGTCTTATGGATTTGGGCTTTAAAGGGCCAGCTTATACCTGGTCCACTAAACAACCGATAGTTGTTCATCCGTGAGCGGCTTGACTAGGGGTGGCAATGGGTCGGGTCGTGTCGGGTCTAGTTTCATGTCGTGTCCAAAACCCCTAGATCCAGACCCGACCCGTTTAACTAATCGTGTCTAGATCCTAAATCCGTACCCGACCCACTAATAAATGGGTAGACCCGATAAGACCCGGTAAGACCCGTTTACCACCCGGGTCTATTCAGTTGACCCGATCCTACTCGACCTGACCTGAAAGACCCGCTGGTATTATATATTATAGTATCGGATTGCGGGTAGACCTGACCCGTTGAATACTAAACGGATCTTCCCGGGTCTACCGTGTCCAGACTCTAAACCCGGACCTGACCCGTTTATTAAACGGGTCTATCGTGTCGACCCGTTTACGACCTGAACCCACCGTTTGGCCCTGACCCAGACCCGCTAACTTCATGTCGGGTCGTGTGGGATCTGAAAATGCCAGCCCTAGGCTTGACAGAGCTTTTGCCATTACGGATTGGAGACAATTGTTTCCATCAGCCGACTTCAAACATCTACCGCGTATTTGGAGTGACCATTGTCCCATCCTACTATTTCTCTTCCTGAAGGCAAACTGCAAATCTTTTCATTTCAAGTTTCAGCAGATGTGGACTACATCCCCGGAGCTTATTGAAACTATCTGATTGTGAGGAGATTACATCTATTATTAAGAGGATGGACCCCTTGAAGAGCCAGGGCTCGGACGGGATAAATGCGGGTTTTTATCAATCAGCTTGGCCTGTTATTGCTAATGATGTCGTCCTTACTATCCAGAATTTTTTCTCAGGTGCGGATTTTCCCGTTGCTTTTAACCACACTCATATTGTTCTCATTCCTAAAAAGCAGGTGTTGGAAAGCCCGAAAGACGACAGATCAATTAGTCCTTGTAATGTTGGATACAAGATAATTACCAAAATCCTTGCCAATCGTTCGAAGCCACGACTCCCCTAATGCATTTCTAAAGGGCAAAATGTTTTTCTTCATGGAAGGCATATCACAGACAACGATGTCATCGTCCACGAAGCTATCCATACCTTTCAGCACGTGTCGCGCTGCAGAGGGTACATGGGGATCAAAGCTGACCTGTCTAAGGCCTATGATCGCTTGGAGTGGCGTTCCCTTATGGCTATACTCCAGGGATTTGAATTCTCTGATACCTTCTGCTCATGGATCTTGCGATGCATCTCCACATCTTCATTTTCGGTCATTATTAACGGTAAGCTGAGGGGTTTTTTCAAACCCAAGGGGGGAATTCGTCAGGGGTGCCCTTTGTCTCCATATCTCTTTCTATTTCGCTTTGAACTCCTGCCAAGAATGGTGACTCGGTTGACCCAGAAAAACCGCCTTCATGGAGTCAAACTGAGGTGTGCTGGAATGTCCCTTTCCCACTTACTTTATGCTATGATCTCTTTATGTCTGGGAGAGCCAATATGGAGGAACTCGTGATGATCAAGCACACACTTCAAGTTTTTGGAAGTCTTACTGGCTAGCAAATTAATTTACGAAAATCAAGTATCTTTTTCAGTAACCAGGTCCATAGAAATATAAAAAATGAGCTGGCTCAAATCATGGAGGTAACTATTGTGGGGTTTTTTTTTTTTTCTGGGTTTGAGTAGTTCAGTTGGAAAGCAAAATCTAAAAATGAATAAGTAAACCGGACCGGGTTTATGTGAAAAAATCGTTTCTCAACATCGAATAAAAAAAAACCACGAGGTGGGACGAGAAATACACTAACAAGTCAGACGGGTTACAAACTTTCACCCTGACCCACTTACACCCTGATAGGACCGGCCTCCCAAATGCCGACCTCTCAACTTTCTCTCTATCTAACTCCAAACACTTCAGAAAACAATGGACAACAACTCTCATTCCAGAATTCGACTCCTTTTGCTCTCAGGGGGTATGCCCTTTCTTATAGTGCCTCGAGGTGATATCTGGTGTATTTCGAGTGGGGTGGAATTGATGGAGCGACTCTGTAATCTGCGTAACCGCCTCACACGTGGGAAACATGCACCTTGTGGGCTCTTGGTAGTCATGACTAGAGATATTTCTTGTCTTTCTGGTTGACTGAAATCTCGGAGCTTAGGCTATCCTCCCGTAACTGCCGCCCAACCGAGATTTTTGGGAATAATTACTGAAAAATCTTGATGTGTGATCTTCGGGCCTACTCTCTGAGGGAATATCGGAGCTACTTTTGAGCAGAAGAAGCAGGGCACCCCTATGACCCCTATGATTTAAATATACCTTGGTCAATCAGTAGGGGGAGTCGACCGACCGATCGACTAGGAGGAGTCAATCGACCAATTGACCAGAAGGAGTTGACCGATCAGAATGAGTCACTACCACGACCACACAGTTGAAGATCATGGCTGGCGGGCCGTACCATACCCGTTCGAACTTGCAACTCCAGTCGAACGTTGCAGCACCCGGAGATGCCAACAATGTTGGACATCTGATTCAACCGCCCCCCATCTCAAAACACACCGTCTCACCAGCAAACCCTGTGTTGGGGGTCGGAGAGTCAAGCCAAGCTCTGAAAGTAGTTGTGGTCACACAAGGAGGGGTGCTATCTAAGGCCTTCTTAGCGACCATGATGTTGTCTCAGCAAGCGCTCATTGCATAGCTCTAAACGATGCAACACAACTACAAAGAGTTACACCTTGTTCGAGCCACCCTGGTCGGAATACCGGTAAACCAGTCCAGGGGGCGCCAACCAGACAGGACCTCCCTGTGTAGGTTACCCGACCATTATTGGTTCAGTAGCAATCGGACCTCCAGAACGGAGTTGGAGCGAATCGGTCTGTGGAGGTCCAAAGTGTGAATCCCAATGGACGGGGATCAAGAAGCCCGGAACTGGCTAAACAAAACAGCCGAGACTAGGACGCATCGGTACGCTCGGATGTCTGGTCCCCTTGGGGCACACCCCCGACAGCCACCCCCATCCAAGCATCATTCGAGGACAAGGTCTGCTGAACCTCATCGTCAAACACAAGGAGACAAACCTCATCTCCCACACGATGGGAGTCACCTTTCTCAAGCGACATCAGCAAGCTGGTAACATGCTTATACCACCGATAAAGGAAGCATCCAATACCGCATCCGATGACTTGCCCGGATCGTCTCATAGATCGAGGGGAAAGTCAGCGAGATCGCGTGGGGACACAAGCTCCAGATCGGTTGGAAGAAGTCACTAGCTGAGGGGCCGTTCGGTCACCGCTCATCGAAAAACTCCTCAAGAAGCCATTCCCATGTGGTTGAAATCGTACACGCCTCCCTAAGTTTGATGGAACCAAATATCCCATGGATCATGTGCTCGCCTGTCGAGATGCTCTGATACCTCATGAAGAAGACCATATCCTTTGCCAGACTATCGCCAATAGTTTATCGAGACACCCCTTAAGTGGTTCCACAAGCTCAGGCCCTCGTTTATATCTTATTTTAGGGACCTGAGCATGCGGTTCATCGACCAGTATCATTGTAACTGACAGGAGCTAAAGAGACCTTAGAGTCACTCTTTGAGATGAGCATGAATCAAAAGGAGACGTTAAGGCAATTCTACCATAGATTCAGGATCGGATACCTGAACTTGGCAGATGTCAATGGACAGGATCGCATAGTGATCATAGCCTTTAAGAACGCCGGCTAGCCCAGTGAACCAGTCAATACCTCTCTCATCAAGTGCACGCCAAGATAATCGATGAACTGTCGCACGGGTCGAGAAGTATATCAAGATTGAAGACGCTGATCGCAAGAGGAAGGTCGCAGATACCCGAGTTCAGCACCTGGGCTTCAATCAACCAGCAGTAATCAAAAACGTCAACAAGCAATCAGGTGAGTAGTCTTGGTGCGACGCAAAGCAACAAAGACAAGATGGACCAGCAAGGCCATATTGGAATAAGGAGCTCGCACTAATGAATGCCCCAATTGACCAGATCTTGGAAACTATCAAAGATGAGCCCTATTTCAAATGGGCGTCACCACTTCTGCCTGGAGAAGGTGAGGCCCAAGATCCGTCATGATATTGTGAATATCACCAAGGTCAAGGGACTACCACTATGTATTGTCGGGCGCTCAAATATCATATAGAGGATCTCATTGAGGCTGGTCACCTAGACCACTTCATTTACCCTCCTCAGCGTAAGGAGGCTAAAGATGTAGGAGAATTCCATCGAGAAACTACCACTACCAACCTTCCCGATCCTTGGCTAGGAAGATACCAACTCCAAGAAGTCGATGCAGTCTATGGGTATCATGGCCTAGTGCTATCCTCCAACTTTCTTGATCGTCCGGTATACGACGTATCGAACAGGCACGACAAAGTCCACCATGTGGTGGTCGATCCCATCATTCAGTCAGAGCTGAAGATAACGGAGGCTACACGCGATTCAGTTTTTGACAGCCAATTTGATTGGGATAGAGAGATCCCATAACCATCCTCTCGTCATACGACTGTAAATAGCAAATTTCCTGGTGAAGAGGATCCTGGTTGATGCTGAAAGCTCTGTGGATGTACTCTTCCTTAGTGCTTTCGAAGCCATGCAACTTGATAGCAGACAATTGGCCAATTCGTCGGCAACAATAGTTGGATTCACTGGAGAAGCTACACGAGTAGTTAGCGTGGTCACCCTCCCGATCACATTAGAGCACCTCACCAATCTCGATGAGGTCCCGATCATCCTAGGAAGACCATGGCTCTACCATCTCGATGCGGTCCCTTCGTCAGCCCACTATATCATCAAATTACTGACAGGTCGAGGAGTCATGAGCATTAGGGGCGACCAATCTTCAGCAGCTAAGTGTGAGCAAATCGCCATCCATATGAAGTCAATATGCCAAATTGAAGAAAGCGAGTCAAGTGAGGTCGTGAGCCAATTAGTCTTCGTCAACCTCTGGCCAGTGGAATGGAACCAAGTGGCCCGAACAATCGAACACCTTCCAGCGTCCTGCCATGGAACTTCAAGGGGGGGGGGGGGTTTACGAGAAATCGATTGGTCGACTGAATGTAAAGAGCCGACCGTGTCGAGTAGCTCACCGAGGGCTAATCGAACGGCTGAAATTGAAAAGCTGATCATGTCGAAGACCTCACAGAAGACAACTATTATAAAAAAGGAAGAGAAATACTTGGGCTCTCCGCTATTCGTTGGGAAATCCAAGACCAAGGCTTTCAATTTTCTTCGAGAGTGTATGCAAGCGAAGCTCAAGGGATGGAAATCCAATACTTTATCATATGTAGGTCGCACAACACTCATAAAATCCTCCCTTGCCTCCATTCCCCCATACTTCATGGCGACTCATATCCTCCCCAAGTCGATCACTGAAAAATTGAATGAAATCATGCCGGATTTCTGGTGGGGGTATTGTTGTAGCTCATGTGTCCTGAGTGTGGATTTTCTGTATTAACATTAATAAAGATGACTTTAGTTATTGCTTTAATTAAAATACTACTTGGGTATATGTTAATACACATATAATAAAAGGACCCTAGGGAACACAGTAGGCCACTGAGGCGCATGGTGGATCCATGCTTGGGAGACCCAGTAGACCAGTTCTGTGTAGACCTAGAACTAGTTCACAGCTTTGGTGATGCCGGTCGCTTCACCGAGAATAAGTTGTTGGCAGGTAAAGGATGTGGTGAAGTCTCCACCACGGGAACGTAGGATTCCCATTCACCTGACCAAGCACGATGATCGTGTTGAACAAGAACCAAGATGGTGCATAGTTCAGTGATTCAGATACTGGTGCATAAACCGTCTTACTACTATAGATAATCTGTCCTTAACCCTGAGGGCCAGATGTGCTTTGATATTGCTCATAGGGGAGGAGGAGGCGATGGCGTTCGGAAGACGAGCGGAGGCGTCAGATAATTTGCGTTCTAGGGATGTGGGATGGAGAGATAATGGATGGCATCTTGGAGACCCCAGGGGGAGCGAATCGGGACGCCTAAGACAGCTTCGTAAAGACGAGCTGGGAGATCTAGGGCAGAAAAGGTATGATTACTCTCACAGATTTCCTTTAAATGGCCATCTTTCTCGGTTTCAAGCAGGAGATCTTCATCATGGGGGAGGATCTCTTCATTTTTCGAAGCAACCGTTGGGTGCAATAAGGAGCTTTGGTAGAATACAGCGTCCCACGTACACTGAGGTCACCAGATCTACCCATAATCATCCCCTGTCTACCAATTTTTATCGCCCTATCAACTCAGCAGTAGATCCGTGGGCCCAGAGGATCAGATCTTACAACCTTCTCAACGCATCGCCATTAAAACCTGCTGGCCCTCTAAATAGTGGAGGTTCCCCTAAGATGAGCATCAGAGAGGCTTTCTGTTTCCGTTGTAGAGAGAAAGGACATCTGCAAGTTAACTGTAGAAACGGGGTCATCTGTTTTGGTTGCAAAGGGATAGGCCACCGTATGGCAAACTATCCGTTTCGTAGGAGAGGTCTTGTTAGAGGTTCAACGTCTTATCCCCCTCCGTCCCCACCTCCCATGAATCCGTCATCCTGCGAAGTCCTGGACTTCAACCAAGAGGTTCTTGATTCGCTGTTCAATCTTAGATGGTGTGCCATCTGTAAGGTGGTGCAGGGGTCGGGTTCCCCTGCACTCTGTCTAGCCGTTTTTCCAGAGCCTGTGGTTCAGATTGGCCTTGGAGGACGAGAGTGTTAGAGGTAGAAGAATTTCTGGTCGAATTTCCATCTAAGGCGGGTCTGTCGGATGCTTTGAAACAAGGTTTTTTCAACTTTGGTGAAATTTCTGTCAAGTTTTTCCCCTGGTCAGTTGATAACCGTGCGATAGGTTCTAGGGTCTTTCGCAATGTCAAACTCTTCATTGGAGGACTTCCGTGTCATGCCTGGAGCCTGGAGTCAATTAGAGGTGTTCTTAAGAATTTCGGGGAAGTTCTTAGCTTGGCCAAGGATTGGAAATCGGCGGAAGACCTTAGAGAGGCGGAAGTGACCATCAGCACTCATAGGGCTGGAGACATCCCGGCCTCTCTCACATGCCGGCTTGGGAATCGTTACTATGAGCTTCAAATCCGAATGATGCCAGAAGCAGAGACCACAAGGGACAGATTCTTCAGGGAGGTAGCGGAGGCTCGAGCCAGACAGACTGGCGAGATCTCACCGAGCCATATCATTCCGAACAGGGAATACTAGAGGTAGAAGGTAATCCCATTAATCTTGCTGACTCTTTAATTGCCGAGAATAATGCATGGAATGGTTTCCTTTCTTCTATCGATACGGGTCATGTCGGGAGTTTGAATTTGAATTCAAATTTTTCTAAGGGATCACCCCATAAAGATGATGATAATCACGCCATTAATCATGCTGATGATTTAATAAACTCTCTGTCTGATAATGTGAAGCAGATTTTGGAAGCCAATGCTGTTAATTTGAACATCTTGGACCAGGATATAAACCAGGTTAACAAGTCGTAGGATGGCAGGTTTGAAATTCTAACTGATCCTGTAATAGCTACTGACAATTCACAGAATGTGGATTGGCAGGTCAGAGGAGATCTTCCTGAGGACCAGACTCGATGACCCTCCCCGCAAGCGGTAGTTATAGAGTCGAATCAGAAAACATCCGTTAGAAGGAGCCAGAGGCAGATCATGAAGGCTTTTGACAAGACTTACCAGAGGGGAAGGCAAAATTTTTTGGGAACTCACTTGAAGAAGATGGTGGAGAAGAGTTCAGATGATGAACTGCACTCTCTTATCTCCTTCCTTGACCAAGACACGGTGGTCGCACTGGCATGTGAATGTGGCATTGCGGTAGATAGGGAGGGATTCGATCCTGCACTTTTTGTTAAAACTTTGAGGGAGATGGAACTTGAGAGAGTTCCCTCCTCTGTTTGAAGATAGTTTTTGTCTGTTCTTGTTTCTGTGTGTGTCCAGTTTTTCTTGATGAGATTACTGTCATGGAACATTAGGGGGCTGGGAGCCCTAGAGAAGAGGAAATCCGTTAGCCTTTATGTTAACTCTCAGAACTTAGATATCATTTGTCTTTAGGAGACTAAATGTATGAACCCCAATCCGAATTTTTTACGCTCCTTAGGGGGCAACAGGATCTTGAAATGGGAATGGATTGATGCTGTAGGTACAGCAGGTGGATTGATTACGGGGTGGAGAGACTCAGACCTTAGTCTGCTTGATCTATTTAAAGGGATATTCTGCTTAACGGTGGTACTGAAATCCCATCAGTCAGGTGATATTTGTGTGGTGTCCAATGTTTATGGACCAACTGACTATCAGCTTCGGCCGGCCTTATGGAAGGAGCTGCACGACATTAGGCAGAGGTTTGCAGGGCCTTGGGTTATTGGAGGAGATTTCAATGTTACTCGTTTTTCTTATGAGAGGAGTGGGGCTATGGGAAATCGCCTGGATATGCAAGAGTTTGTGGAGGTGGTTAGAGATCTAGCTCTACTGGATTTACCGCTTAATAACAGGCAATTCACATGGAACAACAAGAGAGATTCTCCCATATTTGCCAGACTTGATCGGTTCCTGATTTCTGACGATTTCGATTCTCGGTACCCGAAGGTGACTCAGAGTGGTCTAACGGCTTTCATTTCTGACCATGTACCCATCTTATTAGATTCTCATTCGGATAGAGCTAATTCGAGTAAACTCTTTCGCTTCGAGGTGATGTGGCTAGAGGAGCAAGATTTTCCAGATCTGATTAAGACTTGGTGGGCTGAAACAGGGGACGATTCTAGTTCAGCTCGAAACTGGAATGCTAAGACGCGACATTTGAAGAGGAAGATTAAATCGTGGGAGCACAATACCCTTGGGAATGTGATGGTGAGGAAGAAGGAGCTCTTAAGTAAGATAGGAACACCTGAAGGTAAGGAGGAGAGAAACTCTCTTACGGACATAGAGAAGATACAGTTATCTGCTTGGAAGGAGGAGCTCAGTAAAATACTGGTCAAAGAAGAGGTTATGTGGAAGCAGCGGTCTAGAGACAAGTGGATTAAATTGGGAGATAGCAATACTTCATACTTCCACAAGGTCGCGAACAACGGGAGACGCAGGAACGCTATTCATTCCATCAGAGATGGAGACAAGCTTTGGATGACGCAGAGAGACATTACGCACAGTGTATCCGAGCACTTTCAGAGTTATTTCGCGAAGAAAGGGATTGAGAGAGCCACTATTGACTGGGATGGTTGGATATTCTCAAGCTAGAGAACTTGGACAATCTTAACAATCCCTTCTTGGAAGAGGAATACAAGCAAGCTGTTTTCGACATGAAAACGGACGGAGCGCCAGGTCCAGATGGTCTTTCCATTCTGTTCTATCAGCGTTTCTGGGATACGATTAAAGGTGATTTGTGTCAACTACTTTTTGACTTCTTTCAGCATAAGATCTCGCTTCATAGCCTGAATTATGCTTGGGTAACATTGATTCCGAAGAAAGAAGGTGCGGAAACCATCAGTGATTACAGACCGATCAGTTTAGCGAATTGCAGCTACAAGATAGTTACGAAGATCCTGGCTAACCGCATGGCGAGCAAGATAGATAACATTATCAACAAGAACCAGACGGCTTTCATCAAAGGTCGGCATATCCTAGACAATGTGGCAACAGCTCAAGAATTGATCTATCACATTAAAGAGTAAAAAGAGAAAGGTATCATTCTGAAAATTGATTTTGAGAAAGCGTTTGACAAACTAAATTGGAGCTTCATTATCAACACCCTCAAAGCGAAAGATTTCTCGGATAATTGGATTAGATGGATTTAGAATTGCCTTTCCACATCCACCCTTTCTTGTTTAGTGAACGGTCAGGCAGGTAAACAGTTTAAGACGGGCAGAGGAGTTAAGCAAGGCTGTCCACTCTCCCCTTTTCTTTTCATTCTGGCTATGGATGTTTTTGATGCCATGATCAGAAGGGTGGAAAGCAGAGGTTTTTTAACAGGCATTGGTGAAACTAACTAGAAAATAGCGAATTTGCACTTTGCGGATGACACGATTATCTTTTGTGCAGCGGAGAAGGAACAAGTCAGCATGTTGAAGATTCTACTCTACTCGCTAGAGATTGTTTCAGGGCTGAAGGTTAACTTCTCGAAGACCTCTCTTTTCTATATAGGGGATAATGAGAATTTAGCGACAACACTAGTTACAGTGCTGAACTGCCGTACAGATTCCCTCCCTACTAAATATCTAGGCTTACCCCTGAATGATAGTAGACTGAAGAAGAAGGATTGGTACAAGGTGATAGAGAAGATGGATATCAGATTGGCGGGATGGAAGGGGAAAAATCTCTCCCTGGGAGGCAGGTTAACTTTGGTTAATGCAGTCCTAACACTGATTCCGTCTTACCATATTTTGTTTTATCTCATGCCGAAGTGGGTTATTGTGAAGATTGACTATATTAGGAGTAAATTCATGTGGATGGGTGCGGATAACAACCTGAAAACTTATCATCTGGCTAAATGGGGGAATGTCTGCAAGGCTAAGGAGGAAGGAGGTCTAGGTGTTATCAACCTTGCGGATCATAATAAATCTCTTCTGGGTCAATGATGGTGGAGACTTCAAAAGATCAAGGTGATAACTGGAGTTCGGTGATCCGAGGCAGATACTTCAAGAGATCTAAGCCGCTGCAGGTTAAAAGCAGATCGTCGGGGAAAATCTCCCCCTTTTGGAGCGGAATCCAAAAAATTAGTCATATTTATAAATGTGGAATTAATCTGCGGGTGAGGAATGGTAAGTCCATTATTTTCTGGGAGGATAGATGGCTGGTGGAGGGTCAACTCAAAGACTGGTACCCGGAACTCTATGAGCTGGCGTGGAACAAGAAGACGTCGGTTCGGTCTCAATGCTAGTTACGAACAATATCACCACCTGGGATATTAAATTTCGTCGAGTTATCTCGGTCTTCCTGTAATACCAGGTGCGGGAGCTGATGGATCTCCTCCATCTCATTTCGATCAACGATACAGAGGATGAGGCTACCTGGCGACTTGCGTCTACAGATAAGTTCACCACTAAATTTTTTTACAATTTTATTAACAAGGGAGGTGTGATTTGCCCTGTGGCTGGTGCCTTGTGGAAGACCAGAGTCCCTCTTAAGATTCGTATCTTCATGTGGTTAATGATCAAGAAGAAGCTGTTGACCAGAACTAATCTCCTTCGATGTGGTAATCAACGCAGCGGACATGGCCATGAAGATGTTAATCACCTTTTTATCCATTGTCCATTCGCTAAAGTAATTTGAGAGCAACTGAAGAAAGGGCTGAGTATCAGAGGTACTCTGGGGTCAGTTTTCTCTATGTGGACAGTCTGGAGAGATAAGAGAATTAAGCGTAGGTTACGTCATAGCTGGGATCTAGTGGTTATGGCGGTTTGCTGCAGCATTTGGATGGAGCGGAATAGCAGGATTTTTAGGCAGAAAACTTCAGACGTAGAAGTGGTCAAGAACTGGGTGAAGAGGCGCTTATTCAGTGGAAAGTAGTTCTGCAGGGGAAGAGATTAGAGCAAATAGATAACATCATTTGTAATTTGTTTTGATTTTTTTCTTGTTGTTCCTTTTTAAAGTCTTGTAACTGTTACTCGTTTATTTTAATACACTGGTAGGGGTCTAGGACGAACCCCCCCTCATTCACTGAGAGGGATTTCTCAAAAAAAAAACCCTGAGGGCCATGCGCATTGGGCCAACCAGTTGTATGGTGCTTTGATGTGCCAACGTGTACGGACCTTCCATAGTCTAATACCACGGTACATTGGGTTACCCGGCTGGCGCTTGGGTGGCATGCAATCCCTACAGGCTATCCGACGTCCAGTGATGGATGGGTGCGTTTTGATGAGTCAATTTGTCCGCACAATTAACCCAGGCCTGGTGGTTGTCAGTATGACTGACGACATTCCGGATGTTAGGCATAGCACCGGAAGGTGTGTGGTGTTATAGATGATAAGTCATCAAATCCTAGTCAGATGATCGATCGGGATCTGACGGTGCTCCCCACCGCCCGAGTCGTATCATGGCACCAGTAATAGGAGGGACTAAGGATTATCGGAGTATAGTAGAGAATAGGGTTATGAGGGAGTAACATAAGTTTAGGATCACTAGAGTTCAACTCGCGTCGCACTCTGGGTGGCTACGCAGGTTAATCGGATTAGGGCTGATTAATGGAACTTTCGGTGTGTCACCGGAACAGTTAATCAGGGATCCGATTGGAGCTAGAGATCCCGAACCCTGAAGGTTCCACCCTGTCGTTGTATATAGAAATTGTTCCCCAACCTGGTTGGATACGTTGGATGCGAAGTAACGCAATGGAGCGCAAGCCCGGAGCCTAAGAACCTAATTCACATGTGTTAGGGGCCGTAGGGGTATTTTGGTAAATACTAAAATATGGCTCATAATATATTGAATATGGTTCTTAGAATGAGCGGAATTATTCTAGGAGCTCATAGGCACTGACGGAACTCGATTCCGAGTAGCGCACCTCACTCAATCTCTCTTTCAGTTTTTTACTTTTCGTGAAGGGCGTTTTCGTCCAGGCTTCACGATAGACACTTGGAAACCCTAAAACCGACCCCCCCTCATCCTAATCTAGCTAGGGCCAGCCCTAGCTTGCGTATGGCACTAGGATACTGGCCCTATATGTAGAATAGAGGGGGAGGGGCCGGCCCTAGGTGCTTCCCCTCTCCTAATACCCGACCCCTTCTCCCTCTCTCCCTTTCTGAGGTTTCGGCCAAGGAAGAAAGAGGAAGAAGAAGGAAGAAGAAGGAGGAAGGAAGGAGAAGGAAGAAGAGAGAAAGAGAAGGAGGGGATCTACCGGCACATCATCGTCTTCGCAACGAATTCCTCCGTCGGCTCGTAATCCTTACACTCAGAGATGGGACTTCGAGGATTCCTCAATTCGCAAAGGACAAGGTGCTATCCGACAGCTTCCCTTGCGATTCAAGTGCGGTTCTTCATCGTTCCGTCCTCTCCGGATCATAGATTTGCATGTAGATTATTTTGTATAATTAATTGTAATAAAATATACACCGTATGATCTTCGGATCTATCTTTTGCGACTTTGATAAGCGGATCCAATTCCAACAATTGGTATCAGAGCACGCTTTGGTGTGTGTTTCATGTATGAATTCGTGAAAACATCATGTGAATATATGATGGAATTTGTTTTCGTCAGGGTTCGACGTAGATCATGCATATGGATTGTGCTATGTATCGTCTTTTTGCAGGTGCCGCGCAGAATAGTAATCTGTGATTGAATGCTTCCGGGGGTCACATCCCGGATTTAATTTTGCATTGATTATTATTATGCCTGTGTTTTTTTTAAGGCTCTAGATGGGTGAGGGTGGAGGTTGACCACCCTCAGATCCCTGGCCATGTTTCTAGGATTGTTTCCTTTTCTTTCTAGCGAAATTGTACACGAACGAGCACTTGCTCGGAGCGTGTTAGTTTTTCGGTCACAGGAAGAAGGAGATGATGCTACATCTACGGTTAGGGCAAGCAGTACCATGGCGTGCAAAGACCCAGTGAAAGCATGCACGTTGGCGATGATCGGGATCGTCGTCGGAGATCGTGCATAATGGAAGAGCAGGATATCTTGGCTGTGCTATTCAGGTTCAGGGGTCGGACCCTGGACTTGATTCAGTTTGGATGCTATTTTTGTTGATTCTCTTTACTTATTGTTTAGAGAACCCTGATAATAATTTTAATTATCTATCTTGCTTGTGAGTGTGTCTCTAGATCAGGCTTAGGGTTAGTACTTAGTTTATGGATTCATCGGTGTCTCTATATGGTTTTAACACGTGCGAATCTGGTGGCTAGTTAAAAGGAAAGGTGGTAACCGCCCTCGTGGTAGTTCAGGTAGCCAAGTACTGTGCACCGAGATAGACGCAGTGTTAGATTTGTTTAGAGATAACTAATGACTCCACAAGAAGTATGATAACCCTAGTGGGATGCCTTTTCCCCATATGGTCCTAGCGACCAAGTTAGGTTAGGATTCCACTAAGTGATACCTATCCCTAGTTGACGTTTGATGGTAGTGTGAACTCATCACGATTTGGTTATGCCACCATTAGGTTGAGGTCCGGCAGAGGTTGTCGGATGTCCCTATTTGGCCAGCATCGAAATCTATAATAAGATGAGATCTACTATGACATCAGGCATCAAATTATGAACGAGGCGTCATTCTAGTGGGAGTCCTTTCCACGTTGACCTTAGGCTAGGCTCCAGATCTTAGGATTATGGGCAAACTAGTGAAGTATCGGGATCCTTGGAATCTATGTAATGTGATCCTTGAAAGAAAAGCGAAAGCTGAGTATTCAAGGTAGGGACTTTGATATTTTCCAAGGATACTAATGCTTTGCAGGAAGGTTTGTAATCCTAGTGGGAGCACGGTAGACCAGGGTCTAAGTCTAGGAGGTCGTGACCTTTCTAGATATGTATAAAACCTCATAAAGAAGGGATGTGTAAGAGGTTCCCTCCAAAGGGTGGCCTTTACAATCAGCCAGCTAAGGGTCTGGGTGGGAAGTACGCAGTTCGATATTCCCACCGGGTGAGAGTTGTGTTTCCTTCCATGCTGGTTTGCCTAGTGGTTTCCTTCGGGACATTGAGGATGCCGGTGGTAGTGGGTGACGGTTTTTTCCTGCACCGTGGGAGCTTATGAACCCTCCTATCGACACCATCTAGATTTGTGGAAAGCATCTGAAAGCTTGTGTGAAGCCGCCGTTGCTGTGCACGTGGGTCATATAAAGCTGGCCAAAAGGAGACTGGGAGGTCTTTCAGTTTGCCATGGGTAATTCTGATGAAGACTGGGTCGTAAAATCCCATTGGCAGAAGCGGTTGCATGCTCTCACCGAGATGCTGTCTCCAATTCAAGATCGATAGTCTCAGTGCTCGAGCCCAGGGAATTTAGATTCCTGGATGTCTCCACTTGAGATAGTGAAGACATAGCGGCTGGAGTAAATATTATCTATTTTTAAATTCTATAAAATAGATTGTGGTAGACCCTAATTTTTCTTTAAACCATTGTTTACAAAAATCATGACCAAGCTCGACCCCCTTGCCTCTATCCTTAACGATAACAAACTTACGGGACCAAACTACGAGGACTGGAAGCGTAACCTGATGCTCGTCTTAAGGGTTGGCAAACACACAATTGCCCTAAGCACCCTTTAACCGGTCATACTGGGACCAAGTGCTACTGAGGCTCAATTGAAGGAATAGATCGAAAGACTGGCTAGATGCTGATGAGATGTGCAAGTGCTATATAGTGGCATCCTTGCAGACCGTCATTCCGAAGCAAGTTGAAGACATGACCTTCGCTTCAGACATAATGCTCTATTTAAAGGAAATATTCCAGGGTCGTAGTCAGGTAACTCGTTACCTGACCATCAAGAAATTGGTGTCCACGAAGATGGCATAGGGGACTTTAGTTTGGGATCATATACTGAAATTGTTTGGCTATGTGAATGAGCTTGGTTCCTTCGATGTCATCTTGGATGCAGAGATCCAGACCGACATTTTCCTAGCATCTCTGTCAGGAACGTTTGAGGGCTTCGTTACCAACTTCAACCTTAACTGGTTGGAGATGTCTAATACAGAGCTCCTAGCGGCGCTCCAGGCGATAGAGGATGGGATGAAGGCAGGAGCCCAATCTCTGAACGTAGAGCGGAATTCTTCTCTGAAAGCCAAAGGCAAGTTTCAGAAAAGAAAGTCTAAGAAGCCCGTGAAGATGGGCCAGGTGCAGTCGCAGGTTCCTAAATAGAATGGTCCGGCGAAGCCCAAAGGAAAATATTATTGATGCGGCAAGAAGGGGCACTGGAAGGGTGACTGCTCCCAAGAAGGCTGAGATAGGTATATCTCAAATCCACATAGTGGAATCTCTGGTAGCATCTAGTTGTTCTCCAGTTTCATGGATTGTGGATTCTGGTTCCACTAACCATGCTTGCAATAATTTGTAGAGGTTCAAGGAGACAAGAAAACTGGGTGATGGGGAGATAATCCTAAGCATGGGAACTGAGGCCGTGGCAGAGGCTGAAGCAGTTGGAGATGTCGTCTTGTAGTTTCTTGATGGAAGAAGTTTATTACTTAAAGACATACTTTATGTACCGTCCTTGAGACGAAACTTAATTTATGTTTCCTTATTGAATAATGAAGGTTTTTCAATTTTATTTGATGCTTCTGATGTGTCAATTAAATTGAATGGTTCATTTGTTTATAAGGGAAAGATACATAATGGTCTCTATGTACTTAACTCCAATCATAAGCAGGATAACATAACTGAAGTTTGTGTGGTTAATTCATCTAAAAGGAAAAATCTCTCAGATAATCCAATACTCCTTTGGTATCTAAGGTTTGGAGACATAGCCTCAAACAGGATTCACAGGTTGGTTAAGGTAGGACTTTTAAGTCCAGATATTTCAGAAAGCCTACCAATGTGTGAGTCTTGCTTGGAAGACAATATGACTAAAAGATCTTTTCGAGCCAAAGGTAGCAGATCTCAGGAGGTATTAGAGTTGATACACACTGATGTATGTGGGCTCATAAGTGTCCGTACCATAGGAGGCTTTGAGTATTTCACCATCTTCACGGATGATCACTCGAGGTTTGGATACATATACCTAATGGAGGGGAAGTCTGAATCCTTTGATAAGTTCAAGGAGTTAAGAGCTGAAACAGAAAAGCAGACGGCTAAAAGTATCAAGTCTCTTCAATCGGATCGAGGAGGCGAATACCTATCGGATGAATTTATTGGGTACCTGTGTGAGCATGGGATTGTATCCTAGTTGACTGCACCAGGGACACCCCAATAAAACGGTGTATCTGAGAGGAAAAACCAAACTTTGTTAGACATGGTTGGGACTATGATGAGTTATGCAACATTGCCACATAGTTTTTGGGGATATGCCCTGGAGACGGCAGCATATACTTTGAACTTTGTTCCATCAAAGTCAGTACCTCTAACTCCTTGGGAGTTGTGGGTGCAGCGAAAGCCAAGCCTACAGCACTTTAGGATTTGGGGCTGTCCAGCACATGTGCGGAAGGACAAGCGAGATAAGATGGAGTCAAAGACTAAGGTATGTCTGTTCGTTGGGTATCCAAAAGGGACAAAGGGTGGTTTATTTTATGATCCTGAGGATAGAAAGGTTGTCGTCTCGACGAACGCCGTATTCCTGGAGCAGGATTATTTAATAGACCATAAGTCCACCAGTAAAGTAGTTCTTGAAGAATTGCTTGGTACTGATGGGAGTACACAGACAGAAAACATAGTGGGAGCCGATACCACTAAGATAAATGATACTGTAGAATCGACTCCTATGGAACCACCGCAAGCTCGTCGTAGTGGGAGGACCACAAGTGCTCCTGATAGATATATTGGAGAAGCTTTCATGGTAGATCCAGAGTTTCAGGAGGATGATCCTCTGAACTATGACGAAGCGATGGTATCCTCTGACCATGCAGCATGGCAGAAAGCCATAGAGGCAGAACTGACATCGATATCCCCAAACTTGGTCTGGACACTTGTAACACCACCTCACAACATTAAACCTATTGGATGTAAGTGGATGTACAAAAGAAAAAGAGGTCCGGATGGTACCGTTGAGATTTACAAAGCTAGACTAGTCGCTAAGGGTTATACCCAGCGAGAAGGGATCAACTATGACGAAACCTTTTCGCCAGTGGCTATGCTTAAGTCTATCCGGATTTTCTTGTCCATTGCAGCCCATTATGATTGGGAGATCTGACAAATGGACGTCAAGATCGCATTCCTCAACGAGGATTTGGAAGAAGATATCTATATGTCTCAGCCTCCAGGCTTTGTCGCAAAAGGTTAGGAAAGTCTGGTGTGCAAGTTGCAAAGGTCCATTTATGGACTGAAGCAAGCATCCAGAAGTTCGAACATGCATTTTGATCAGGCTATCCAGTCTTATGGATTTGAACAGAACGTGGATGAACCATGTATTTATAAAATGAGCGATAAGACTGCAGTAGTTTTTCTAGTGCTTTACGTAGACGATATCTTGCTCATTGGAAATGATGTTGGAATGTTGTCTACAGTGAATGTGTGGTTATCCTCTCAATTTGACCTGAAAGACCTGGGTGAAGCGAGTTATGTTATGGGGATCAAGGTAACTCGAGATCGCCAGAACAAGACTCTCTCGCTGTCACAGTCAGCCTACATAGATACTATCTTGGTCAGATTCAGTATGCACAACTCCAAGAAGGGACTGGTTCCATTCAGACATGGAATAAAATTATCCAAGGATCAGGGTCCTAAGACTCCTGAGGAGAGGACAGAGATGCAGAAGATACCTTATGCTTCGACTGTAGGGAGTCTGATATATGCTATGCAGTGCACGAGACCAGATATATGCTATGTAGTAGGCATGATGGACAGGTATCAGTCAAATCCAGGTCCAGGGCACTGGACTGCTGTGAAAAGTATACTCAAGTATCTCCGTAGGATAAGAGATTATGAGTTAGTTTACTCTTCACATGAACTGATGCCGATTAGATATACGGATTCTGACTTTGCGTCAGATCCAGAATCTAGGAGATTGACATCAGTGTTTGTGTTTTCATTAGGAGGAGAAGCTGTCAGTTGGAAAAGCGTGAAGCAGGGATGCATCGCGGATTCGACGATAGAGGCTGAGTATGTTGCGACGTACGAAGCAGCTAAGGAGGCGGTGTGGCTCAAGAAGTTCCTCACGGACTTAGGATGCGTACCGGGAGCTCAAGATCCTATTGTCCTTTATTGTGATAATAGTGGAATAGTAACACAATCCAAGGAGCCAAGATATCACCAGAAGAGTAAGCATATCGAGCGAAAATACTACATTATCCGGGACTTGCAGCGAGGGGAGGTTGCAGTGACTCAAGTGGCGTTTGCAGATAACATGGCGGACCCTTTCACAAAGGTGTTACCGACCAAGGCTTTTGAGAAGTACATAGATGCCATGCATGTGGGAGGTAAGACTGTTATTCCCCGCTAGGCCAAGTGGGAGATTGCTGTAGCTCGTTTGTCCTGAGCGTGGATTTTCTGTATTAACATTAATAAAGATGACTTTGGTTATTGCTTTAATTAGAATACTACTTTGGTATATGTTAATACACATATAATAAAAGGACCATAGGGAACACAGTAGGCCACTAAGACGCATGGTGGATCCATGCTTGGGAGACCCAATGGACCAGTTCTGTGTAGACTTAGAACTAGTTCACAGCTTTGGTGATGCTGGTCGCTTCACCGAGAATAAGTTGTTGGCAGGTAGAGGATGTAGTGAAGTCTCCACCATGGAAACGTGGGATTCCCATTCACCTGACCAAGCACGATGATCGTGTTGAACAGGAACCAAGATGGTACATAGTTTAGTGATTCAGACACTGGTGCATAAACCATCTTACTACTATAGATAATCCGTCCTTAACCCCGAGGGACCATGCGCACTGGGCCAACCAGTTGTGTGGTGCTTTGATGTGCCAACGTGTGCGGACCTTCCATAGTCCAATACCACGGTACGTTGGGTTACCCGGCTGGCGCTTGGGTGGCATGCAATCCCTACAGGTTATCCGACGTCCAATGATGGATTGGTGCGTTTTGATGAGTCAATATGTCCACACAATTAACCCAGGCCTGGTGGTTGTCAGTATGACTGACGATGTTCCGGATGCTAGGCATAGTACCGGAAGGTGTGTGGTGTTATAGATGATAAGTCATCAAACCCTAGTCAGATGATCGATCGGGATCTGACGGTGCTCCCCACCTCCCGAGTCGTATCATGGCACCAGTAATAGGAGGGACTGAGGATTATCAGAGTATAGTAGAGAACAGGGTTACGAGGGAGTAACATAAGTTAAAGGATCACTAGAGTTTAACTCGCGTCGCACTCTGGGTGGCTACACGGGTTAATCGGATTAGGACTGATTAACGGAACTTTCGGTGTGTCACCGGAATAGTTAATTAGGGATCCGGTTGGAGCTAGAGATCCCAAACCCTGAAGGTTTCACCTTGTCATTGCGTATAGGAATTGTTCCTCGACCTGGTTGGATATGTTGGATACGAAGTAACGCGATGGAGCGCAAGCCCGGAGCCTAAGAACCTAATTCACATGTGTTAGGGGCCGTAGAGGTATTTTGGTAAATACTGAAATATGGCTCAGAACATATTGAATATCGATCTTAGAATGAGCGGAATAATTCTAAGAGCTCATAGGCGCTGACGGAACTCGATTCTAAGTAGCGCACCTCACTCAATCTCTCTTTCAGTTTTTCACTTTTCGTGAAGGGCGTTTTCGTCCAGGATTCACGATACACTTGGAAACCCTAAAACCGACCCCCCTTATCCTAATCTCATTAGGGCCGGCCCTAGCTTGCGTATGGCATTAGGAGACCGACCCTATATGTAGAATGGAGGGGGAGGGGCCGGCCCTAGGTGCTTCCCCTCTCCTAATACCGACCCCCTCTCCCTCTCTCCCTCTCTGAGGTTTCGGCCAAGGAAGAAAGAGGAAGAAGAAGGAAGAAGAAGGAGGAAGGAAGGAGAAGGAAGAAGAGAGAAAGAGAAGGAGGAGATCTACCGGCACGCCGTCGTTTTCGCAATGAATTCCTCCGTCGGCTCGTAGTCCTTGCACTCAGAGACGGGACTTCGAGGATTCCTCAATTCGCAAAGGATAAGGTGCTATCCGACAGCTTCCCTTGCGATTCAAGTGTAGTTCTTCATCATTCCGTCCTCTTCGGATCATAGATTTGCATGTAGATTGTTTTGTAGAATTAATTGTAATGAAACATACACCGTATGATCTTCGGATCTATCTTTTGCTTCCGCTGCGACTCTGATAAGCGGATCCAATTCCAATAGGTATGACCAAGGGAAAATGCACCTTTATACTCATAATTGGAGATTCTTTCAGCTCTCGAAAGAAGGAGGATTAGGCATAAGAGATATCTCATCCATTAATATTGCAGCCATTTTAAAACTATATATTATGGAGATTTATCACAAGCAAAGATGAATTTTGGGCCTCCATGTTGCAAAAGAACTCTCTCTCTCTCTCTCTCTCTCTCTCTCTATCTATCTATGTATTTGGGAGTGCCGACCGTAGCCATACCAATCCTCAGTTTGGAGACACTTGCTTTTTATTCAAGACCTGATGAAACTGGCCATAGAATGGCAAGTGGGGAATGGTCATGACATCCAACCGTTTGACCACCCTTGGGTCCCACTACCAGATGGGGGCTTCGGATCCCATCCACGGATCGAAGAGAGTAGAGATTTCACGTCAGGTCGGTTGGTGACTTGTTAACCCCCAATACCAGATGGAATGGAGAGGTATTGGATGCTTTGGGACTGGATCCTGGTATAGTGGGGAATATCAAAAATATTATTTTAACTCCAGGCTACATGGATTAGTTATTATGGATTAAATCCCATAATTAAGCTTTCTCTTTTAGATCAACGTAGAGGTAAGCTTGGCAGGCAAAAATTAGTCACCGAGAATGGAACTTCCAAGAATACTTGGCAAGCTTCAAATGGAAGGACATATGGCGTTGGAAATCACTAGCTCTTGTCCCGAGTTCAGATCTTCCTGTGGCAGTGATAGTGGATTGTCTCCCAGTTCGGGCAAAGATGTCAACTATCATCCCATCTATTGATCCCACTTGTCCGTTGTGTAATCAAGAGATTGAAACTCGCAACCATCTCTTCTTGAAATGTGATATCACCCGTCTCATCTGGTTTGGCTCTAGTCTCCAGCTACATATGACAAACTTTGGGGAAGATTTTATTCAAAACGTGAAAACGTACCCTTCTGACTCGTACATGCAAGTCACGACCAAGTTGGCTTCAAGTTGGGAGCATACCTAAAGTGGTGTCTCTGAAAAGAAAGAAACAAAGTGGTCTTCCCGGCTGTAGACCCCAACCCGGTTGGCGTAATTATGCATGCTGAATCTTTGCTACAAAGCTCCATAACAGAGTGCCGGACTCTCCTAAATGAGGGAAGGACAAGGCGGACTTGCATGTGGGAGCAGAAGACTGCAGCCTATTTCGTCAAAGTGAATGTTGACTCGGCTATTAGTGCGACTAGGTACTCATTTGAATTGGTGGTCCGAAATGAGTTTGGTACTTTTATTTGTTGTTTTAGAGTCAATTGTCCATGTAACGATGATCACCTAGCATGGTGAGAGAGAGAGAGAGAGAGGCTAGGTTTTGGGAGAATGGATGATCCTTCTCATTAGGCCAAGGGCCAAATATATATGTGAGTCGTACAAGGAAAAGACAAGGGGTATCCTATACAGGCTATCTACGGGTATGTGTATCTCAATACTATACACTATCACTAACAGCCCCACAAACTCAAGGTGGGTCAAGCACCATGAGTTTGCTAAGCAGAAACTGAAAACGTGGAGCAGGATGTGACTTTGTGAAGAAGTCAGCAATCTGTTCTCCAGAGGAAACAAAAGGGAGAGAGATAGTCCCAGCCTCATACTCCTGGTGAGAGTAGTAGCAATCGAGCTCGATGTGCTTCGTCCTCTCGTGGAAGACCGGGTTGGTGACAATCTGTATAGCACTCCGATTGTCACAGTGAAGGACTGTAGGTTCAGAGATCTCAACCCCTAGATATCCAAGAAGTCGTCGCAAGTGAACGATCTCTTTGGTAGTAGAGGCCATGGCTCGAAACTCTGCTTCAGTACTGGAGAGAGAGACAACGCTCTGCTTCTTGCTGCGCCATGAGATAAGAGAATCTCCAAGAAATAGGCAATACCCGGTAGTACGTCGATCGACGAGTGGTCGGATCACCAGCCCAGTCGACATCCGAGTAGGCACGTAGGACGAGAGGAGAAGTCGATGATAGGAAGAGCGACCGAGTGATAGTGCCTCGGAGATAATGGAGAAGCCGAAGAAGGCCATCATAGTGAACAGAGCGAGGGGCTTCGACAAACTGGTTGATGATACAACGGTATGAGCAATGTCGGGCCTGGTGATGCAGAGGTAAACTAACTGACCAACGATCTATCGGTACCGAGTAGGATCTGAGAGAGGCTCACCATCGATAGGACGAAGCTTCATATGAAGCTCGAGAGGGGTGACGGCAGAGCGATCATCGGAAAGGGCAGCTCGGCTAAGGATGTCAGCTGTGTATGTCTGCTGGGATAGCAGAATCCCTCGCTCACTGTGGGCGATCTCTAGCCCAAGGAAGTAGCGAAGAGGCCTAAATCCTTCATCTGGAACTGGCGTCGAAGATGCTGCTGAAGAAAAGTGATGGCAGCGGAGTCATCACCTATGATGATCATGTCGTTGACATATAATAGGAGAATTGTCCTGCCTTGAGGAGATGACCGCACAAAAAGATAGTAGTCTTGCGAGCTCTCAATGTAGCCAATCTCGGTGACAGCTCATCGGAAACACTCAAACCAAGCTCGAGAGGCTTGCTTGAGCCCGTAGATAGCTCGACGGAGGCGACAGACATGCTGGGGAGGGGTATGCAAACCAGAGGGTGGCTGCATATAGACGACCTCTGAAAGATCACCATAGAGAAAGGTATTCTTCACGTCTATCTGGAGAAGAGGCCATCGGCGGACTGCTGCAACTGCCAGGAGTGCACGAACGGAGGTCATCTGAGCTACGGGTGTGAAAGTCTCCTCGTAGTCTATTCCGTATGCCTGAGTGAAGCTACGGGCCACCATCCGAGCCTTGTGCCGCTCGACGGAACGATCAGGTCGCCGCTTGACCTTGTAGACCCACCGATAACTAACATGCTCAATGCCAGCAGGAAGGGGGACGATATCCCAAGTCTGAGTCTACTCAAATGCCTGAAATTCCTCACTCATAGCCTGCCTCCATGTTGTGATTTTAAATTGTTATACCGCAAGTGCACGACGTCTATCTGATAGACAGTGGCAAATACGGGTCGATCCCACAGAGACTTGATTGAAAACTAATTAAAGGAAAGATTAATGATTAAACTAGTACGGAAAGATCTCCAGAGGAGAGCGAGTGGATTTATGCTAATTAAAATAAACGCAAAGAGGAAAAATAAAATAAAATAAAGGTTATGGAGAATCAATGGATGAGAACTAGGGTTTCGGGGTTACGCTTGGACATTCACAAATAATATTGATTATTTATCTCAGTTGGGGTAGAATGGCGTGTTCATCCCAACCGGAAGATTTAACAATTAAAATCTGAGAATCTTTAATCTTAGATCTAGACAGTTGACGATTAGCGTGAAAGAACTTGTTGCACGACACAGGGACTCTCCCTAGCATCCGGCGTAACCTGGGTCAATGCCGAATCTTAAAGAGTTTATAGAAGTGTCAACGTCTCTTTGAGAAGTTGAATCACAGAGCAGTCTATTTCTATAGATTAAAGATTTGAATTATAATAAAATGATAATAATCATACGATGGTTATTCAAAACGTTCAGAACGATACTACAGTGCTGTAGAAACTTCCCTACGCATCTACTATGACCGGAATCAATAATAGAAACAAGAGAATATGCAAGCATGCGGTATTTAATAAAGATTATGAAACAGCCAAAGATGAAATTACATTTAGGCATAAGCAGAATCAATATTATTCATAAATAAACCAAGTTTCACCCCTAGCCCTAGCTAGGGGTTTAGCTACGCATATTCATACAATTCATTACAAAAATATAAATGCGAGCAAACTCCATCATGGATGACGAGCGTGTGTGTGAAGCTTCTGGCGAGGATGACGGCGCGTCTTCGACGATGGCGGCGTGCGGCTTCGTGATGATGGAGCGTCGCTCGGAGATGATGGATGATGGACGTGCCTTGGTGGTGATGAAGATGGAAGATGGTGGAAGGTTCTTAGTGGTGATACAATGTCGGCACCCCCCCTCCCTTCGGTTCGTCCGTGCCCCCCTCTATATAGGATAGAGAAAGAAAAGAGAGAAGTTCGGTTTTTGGGTAGAAAAGGAAACAAAAGGGCCGGCTGGGTCGGGTTAAGGGAAGAGAGAGAAGTGCGGTTTAGAGAGAGAAAGTAGGAAGAGAGAGAGTATCGGGCTCAGGCCGATCGGGTTTCAGTTTTAGAAAGAGAGAAGAAAGAAAGAAAACGGAAGAGAGAGAGATACGTTCGGTGGGCGTGGTTAAGGAAAGAGAGAGAGATGGAAAGAGAATGCGAGAGAGAGGATCCCGGAGAGAGAGAGAGTAACGTTCGGTTGAGAGAGAGAGAGAGAATCGGGCTCGCAGGAAAAATAGGAGAGGGAGAGAGGGACTCTGATGGGATCCGGTTTTAAAGGCTGCATGGCATCGGACGACTGTGATCGGGTTGGAGGGAGAGGAGTGACGGGGATGCCATGCATGGCTCGATGCAAAGGAGGGCTGTGATTATCAGGTGCTCATGCATGGGACCTGGGTGTAATGGAGTGCGGGTAAAGCTTGGGGACGGCTGGGATTAAGTGATATGGAGATGGGCTGATTTGTATGCATGAGTGGGATGCACTGAACGGCTGCGATGCGATCGGACGGCCGTGACTGGATTGTGCCTCGAATGTAATAAATGGTGCATGCATGCATGGGTTGTTGGGTGCAATGAAGCACTGGCTGGGCTTGGGTTTCAAAGGGTGGTTGTGATGGCTTGATGCACTAAAGCTGTGATGGAATATGTTGAATGTGCATGGGTATTGTATTGTAAGGGGCGGATGTGATCGGGTCGGACCGAGATGGATGGATGGTTGCGATGGGATCGTATGGGAAAGAGAAACTTGGGTTACTGGGTGAGATGGTGGGTTAAATCTAGTGTCATCTGGTTTTGATCGGGAAGAGTGAAAAACAAAAGAAAATAGAAGAGAGAGAAAATGTGGCAGGAAAAGGACGACGGCCATCCAGACTTCAATTCCATTATCCATTCATTTGCGCGTGTGTAGCCTTCGTTCATGTGGCGAAACCATCTACAGAGTTTTGCTCCATTGTAGCCATGTGCGTTGAAAGCAAGCTCCAATTCTCTGAAAATACACATAAAATGACGTCCATAAGGTTTCGGGGCATTAATCGATAAAAGGATAATTTGGATTATCAGGCAGTATAACTATCATGCATGATGTGTATGAGAGTGAACAAATATGCCGTTGGGTTCGTATGAATGTCTACTATATCATGGTGCAAAGAAACTCATGCAGTTTACGTGTAGTATGAAAGTTTTACGTAGCAAACTGATGATATATGCATAATACTAAAAGGATAATTCGCACAAATTGGCCGCTCAACACACCCCCAAACCTAAATCTTGCTCGCCCTCGAGTAAGAAAAAAAAAATAAACAAAGTAAATGACAAAATAAAAACTCCTAACTCACTTTCGCAGGAATCGCGACTGCACTTAGCATGTGCAACAAGCCGTTAAACCCCTGGGTTACCCCAGTGGACGAGTTTTGTCTCATGAGGGTTTGCAGTGAATCTACCCACAAAATTCAAACTTTTTTTGTTTATTTTTTTATTTTTAATATAAATAAGAAATAATAAAAGTCGGTTTCATAGAATAATTAAAAAGTACTCAAAAATAGAATCTAAGGCACAAGACTCACAAGGTATCTAACCCAAGCTTCGGCTTTCGAAGTAAGCACTTTAGGTTCTAACTATTAGTTTCCCGTTAGAAAAGATCAAGGTCAACTATACTCGAGTGCACGGTGCTGTCTGAGCTAAACACAACTGGGGGTTTGCTTCTCTACATTCATATCATTCTAACAGTCTCCTAGAACGGTCAAAGTCGACCTTAGAACCTGAGTCAAAACCAGCTAATCTAGACAGGCTAGTGAGAGTTGTGGATATTCACCTTAATACCCTACGGGCTTTATATGTGATATTCCAGTTTCCCCATATTGTTTATAGCGACGGCTTTCACACTATTTTCCTTTTTCTTTTTCTTTTTTTTTTCTCTTTTTTTTTTCGGTCTCATTTTTTTCTGGATCTAATTATATATCCCTTCCTAACTTGTACCATGCCAGCTGCACTCTATGCCCATGACACGCTGCCAACGCTCTCATGAGTTAGGTAGCCATCTTCATGTTGCCTTTATATTTGATTCACTCTGCATCCATAGGATCATTCTCATAACCCTATCGACCAGGCTTCACTCATACTAGGGCATACAGGTTAAGACTTTTATATAATTAGGTCATAGACCATGCTAATAGGTAGCCCTTTCCGCTATACCTTAGAATTCACTGGTGATCTATAGTAGTATTTTTTTTTTTTACCAAGTGAACCAGATCCGCATGGTTCATCAGGGCTCTAGTTGACTATTAGGCCGATATGAAAGCTTTGAATCTAGACCCTAGAGGTGTATGCCAGATGTGAAGTGAAAAGTCAAGTCTAGTTTGTTTTGACAATCTCTACAGAGTTACTAAGGGTTAGAACCATATTAGACATACTTTTTCTAGCTGATCCTTGGACTTTATACCTTGATTACCATGTGCCTTATGGTCCTATTCGAGTACGATAAAATTATATTACAAAACCTGAAATACAGATAAAGTATATATAGATATATATAATTTTTTTTTTCGAAAAGAACAAAAATGATGGCAAAAGTAATACGATAAGAAACCAAAATAAGAAAAAGAAAATAAAAACATGCAAGTGCAAATTCCTATAGATTTTTATACGAACGCTGTAGTTTTGGTAGGGGACTACAAACGAGACACACATACGCCAAGACG
Organism: Chamaelirium japonicum; assembly: GCA_947650365.1. Classification (NCBI taxonomy): domain Eukaryota; kingdom Viridiplantae; phylum Streptophyta; class Magnoliopsida; order Liliales; family Melanthiaceae; genus Chamaelirium; species Chamaelirium japonicum. The sequence goes on from OX393550.1 coordinate 44,143,994, forward strand.
TATATGCCGAGCTTTCCCACTACATCGTAAGTTGATGTAATAAATTTTTTTTTTAATTAAAATTAGAATAGAAAAATTTTGTAGAAATTAGATGCATACAGGATTTTGCAAAAAGTGCATCACACCCCCAAACCTAAATTAGACATTGTCCTCAATGTATAAATTAGACATGCTCATAAATGAGATGATAGCATTATATGATAGCATTCTTGAAGGACATGTATTTAAAATAAAAGTACGAAGTTTTAAGGATGGATAGTACCTCATAAGTGCTTTATAGCTTTGTTTCCTGAAAAATATTAGTACTACAAAGAAAACAAAACAAAGTGACTAAACAGACTAATAAAACTAGCAGATGCGAATAAAATAATAAAAAAAAATTAACTGCTATAATGCAAATATGTTTTTCAGCATATGGAATTTTCAAAAAGAAAAGAGAGTAGTCATTAATTGAAAAATTATATTCTATAGTATACGTTGGGCATGTTTCCGCGTGACTCTCCTTTATTCTATGAGGGTTCATTCTATATTGTTCTTTATGAGTTTTCGCTTCAAATGGAACAATGTAAGATTCATCATTATACTCTATATTCCACCTTGTATCATCTAGATTATCTTTGAAAAATTTACATAAATGGATTTTCTGATTTTGGATGAATGGAGGAAAAATTAAATCAGAAAATATATCTTCTTTACCCAAATATGTATATTAAAACTCAAATAGCAGAATTTGTAGGTCAATGTACGATTTTTCGATAATAATTGGATGATTAATCATGATATCATTAATTTTAAAATTCGTTGATAGAGCATTAGCTTCTTTAGCAAACATATCACTATCAATGATATAAGGAAGATCATGGGTGGCATCTAGTAATGCAGTGTTTGTATTGATATGATCATCAATATCCAAATTCTTTCCAAAATGTGCAATACAGGCTTCCAGTGGGTCATTATAGTTTACTTGTGATACAAAACTTTCTTTTTGTTCTTGCAAGTAGTTGACCTCTTCTAATTCATCACTTTTATCTTTGATCACATGAAATATATTGACTTGTAATGTCATGTTACCGAAGGACATGCTCATTATACCATTCCGACAGTTGATTAATGCATTCGATGTTGCTAGGAAAGGTCGCCCTAAGATTACCGGTACTCGACTTGTAAATTCAGTTGATGGTTTGGTATCAAGGACCACAAAGTCAACAGGGAATACAAATTCTCCCACTTTGATTAGGACGTCTTCTACTATCCCTTTCGGATATCGGATTGAAGCATCAGCTAGTTGGAGGGTTAATTTAGTGGGTTTTAACTCCCCCAAACCTAGCTCTTTATATATGGAATATGGAAGGAGGTTGACACTTGCACCTAAGTCGAGCAAGGCTTTCTCAATATGATATTCCCCTATTTTACAGGAAATGGTAGGACAACCAGGGTCCTTATATTTGATAGGGGTTGAGCATGAAATAACTGAACTAGCCTGCTGAGCCAGAAATGCTCTCTTGGGTATATTAGTTGTTCTCTTAAAAGTGCAAAGGTTCTTTAAGAATTTGGCATATGTAGGTATTTGTTGGATTGCATCTAAGAGTGGAATATTAATTTTTACTTGCTTGAAGACTTCAAGCATATTATCCATTTGTATTTTCTTCTTTGCTGGCTCTAGTCTTTGAGGATATGGGGCTCTAGGGATGTAAGTTCTAAGAGGTGGTTTACTCGGTGATGTAATATTTTCAGGATCGTGTCTTGTGTTTTTCCTAGTTTCCTCTTGTGATTTTAGCTCCTCTTCAGGTGTTTCTTCAGTTCTTATGTCATTTTGCCTAAGTTCCTCAGTTTCTTTAGGGGGTTCTATCATGTTATCAACTTGCCGTCCTGATCTAAGTGTGGTAATTGCATTTGCATACTCATGGCCTTTTTCCCTGATGTCATAAATTTCATATTGACCCCTTAGATTTGACCCTTTAGGGTTCGCCTCAGGTTGACTCGGGAATGTACCCTTATCCCTTGTATTCAAAGAATCAGCTAGTTGACTCACAGTGTATTCTAACTTTGCAATAGATTGTGTGTTAGCACTAATGCTTTGTGCGGTGCTCTGTTGGAATTGGAGGGTATTCTGGGCTAATAGTTTCATCGTTTCCTCTAGAGAGGTGATTCTTTGATTATCTGGGTTAGGGATGGCATTCTGTATGGGTGGCTTTTGAAATCCTAGAGGTGGTACAGGCTTAGATGGGCCACCTTGGTATGGACCCGTAGTCCATGAGAAATTTGGATGATTCTTCCATCCTTCATTGTAAGTGTTTGAATATGGATTATGCTTTTGTTGATTATCAAAATGATTGTTTTGATACAAAGCATTGATTCTTTCCATATTATTTTCTTGTCTCCCTAACATCGGGCATCGATAATCTGCATGGGTAGGCTCACTACAAATTGAACAAATGGAAAAGGTAGGTTCATTGTTGCAACTCATAATTTGATTAAGGCTTAATGCCTCTAAGGTATTTGGAGTTGAAGTTCTATTTCCTTGATTCATTTCTAGAACCTCTAAGCGTCTCATCATAGTGGCCAGTTTAGCTTCTGCTTCTAATTTAGGTTCAACTTTATAGAATCCACCTTGTGCAGTAGGGGAGAATTTTCTAGAATCATCTTTGATTGGTTCCCACTGTAGTGTGTTCTCAGCAATTTCTTCTAAGTAGGTCCAGGCTTGATCTGCTGTCTTTTTGGTGAACTCACCATTACAACACGATTCTACCATGGTCTTAGATGGGTAGTTCAACCCTTCATAAAGGATTTGGACTAGTCTAATTTTTTCAAAACCATGGTGTGGACAGTGCAGTAGTAGGTCCTTAAATCTTTCTATGTATTTATAGAGAGCCTCGCCTTCTAGTTGGTGAAACATATTCAAGGCCTGACGAATCGAGGCCGTCTTTTGTTTAGAATAGAATTTTCTATAAAAGAGCTCGAGTAGGCTTACCCACGTAGTTATGGATCCAGCTTGTAAGGCATAAAGCCATGCTTTAGCCTTCTCTTTTAGTGAGAAGGGGAATAACCTAAGTTTGAGGTTTTCTTCGGACATATTATCGAATTTTATTGTTCCACATATGTCCTCAAATTCCCTCACATGTTGATATGGATTTTCCTGCTCCATTCCCCGAAAGACGGGAAGCATTTGGATTAAGCCAGATTTTAATTCAAATTTTGCATTAGTGGTGGGTAAGGTTATACAAGAAGGTTGTGTAGCCCTAGTGGGATACATATAATCCCCTAATGTGATTGCTTGCGGCTGTTCCGCCATCTCTAAGATATTATTATAATCAATTCTAACTAATCTTTTTCCTACACGTGCCCAAACTGTGGACTGTGTGTCCAGATTAATGTGTCAACTAGGTAATAGATACGCTAGTAAAGAAAACAGAGTACGTACTTTAGCAGAATACTTATGCAAATAGAGAGTCTACTATTATGCAATGCAATACCCTAGCAAATGGTTTCTATCGATGCAAGGTTGAGTGTACACCTCAGACTGAGACACACATACAACTATAAGAGGTGTATGTGCCGAGCTGGCGACAACCTTACAAAGTTGCGATGCAATTCGATTATTTGATCTACGGTGAACGTTTGCACATTAGCCGGTTACCCTAATTACTACGGTTGTTGAATCAGCAGGAGTAAGCAATAGGAGTACGTAATCAAACCCACTGACTGGAGAGGCGTGGGTAAGGGTTTAAATACTTACCTTGCGATGCTTATGCAAGTTTTCCGTAGAGCGTGTAAGTACCGGAAAAGTTAAACAGAAGATAATAAGTACGAAAGAGACAAAATACGAAAATAGAATAACTAAGAATACTAATACTGACTCTTTTTTTTTTTTTTAAAGCAAATAAAAACTAAACTTTAACAGTTTTCAAACTCAAGTCCCCGGCAACGGCGCCAAAAACTTGTTGTGATTTTAAATTGTTATACCGCAAGTGCACGGCGTCTATCTGATAGACAGTGGCAAATACGGGTCGATCCCACAGAGACTTGATTAAAAACTAATTAAAGGAAAGATTAATGATTAAACTAGTACGGAAAGATCTCCAGAGGAGAGCGAGTGGATTTATGCTAATTAAAATAAACGCAAAGAGGAAAAATAAAATAAAATAAAGGTTATGGAGAATCAATGGATGAGAACTAGGGTTTCGGGGTTACGCTTGGACATTCACAAATAATATTGATTATTTATCTCAGTTGGGGTAGAATGGCGTGTTCATCCCAACCGGAAGATTTAACAATTAAAATCTGAGAATCTTTAATCTTAGATCTAGACAGTTGACGATTAGCGTGAAAGAACTTGTTGCACGACACAGGGACTCTCCCTAGCATCCGGCGTAACCTGGGTCAACGCCGAATCTTAAAGAGTTTATAGAAGTGTCAACGTCTCTTTGAGAAGTTGAATCACAGAGCAGTCTATTTCTATAGATTAAAGATTTGAATTATAATAAAATGATAATAATCATACGATGGTTATTCAAAACGTTCAGAACGATACTACAGTGCTGTAGAAACTTCCCTACGCCTCTACTATGACCGGAATCAATAATAGAAACAAGAGAATATGCAAACATGCGGTATTTAATAAAGATTATGAAACAGCCAAAGATGAAATTACATTTAGGCATAAGCAGAATCAATATTATTCATAAATAAACCAAGTTTCACCCCTAGCCCTAGCTAGGGGTTTAGCTACGCATATTCATACAATTCATTACAAAAATATAAATGCGAGCAAACTCCATCATGGATGACGAGCGTGTGTGTGAAGCTTCTGGCGAGGATGACGGCGCGTCTTCGACGATGGCGGCGTGCGGCTTCGTGATGATGGAGCGTCGCTCGGAGATGATGGATGATGGACGTGCCTTGGTGGTGATGAAGATGGAAGATGGTGGAAGGTTCTTAGTGGTGATACAAGGTCGGCACCCCCCCTCCCTTCGGTTCGTCCGTGCCCCCCTCTATATAGGATAGAGAAAGAAAAGAGAGAAGTTCGGTTTTTGGGTAGAAAAGGAAACAAAAGGGCCGGCTGGGTCGGGTTAAGGGAAGAGAGAGAAGTGCGGTTTAGAGAGAGAAAGTAGGAAGAGAGAGAGTATCGGGCTCAGGCCGATCGGGTTTCAGTTTTAGAAAGAGAGAAGAAAGAAAGAAAACGGAAGAGAGAGAGATACGTTCGGTGGGCGTGGTTAAGGAAAGAGAGAGAGATGGAAAGAGAATCCGAGAGAGAGGATCCCAGAGAGAGAGAGAGTAACGTTCGGTTGAGAGAGAGAGAGAGAGAGAGAATCGGGCTCGCAGGAAAAATAGGAGAGGGAGAGAGGGACTCTGATGGGATCCGGTTTTAAAGGCTGCATGGCATCGGACGGCTGTGATCGGGTTGGAGGGAGAGGAGTGACGGGGATGCCATGCATGGCTCGATGCAAAGGAGGGCTGTGATTATCAGGTGCTCATGCATGGGACCTGGGTGTAATGGAGTGCGGGTAAAGCTTGGGGACGACTGGGATTAAGTGATATGGAGATGGGCTGATTTGTATGCATGAGTGGGATGCACTGAACGGCTGCGATGCGATCGGACGGCCGTGACTGGATTGTGCCTCGAATGTAATAAATGGTGCATGCATGCATGGGTTGTTGGGTGCAATGAAGCACTGGCTGGGCTTGGGTTTCAAAGGGTGGTTGTGATGGCTTGATGCACTAAAGCTGTGATGGAATATGTTGAATGTGCATGGGTATTGTATTGTAAGGGGCGGATGTGATCGGGTCGGACCGAGATGGATGGATGGTTGCGATGGGATCGTATGGGAAAGAGAAACTTGGGTTACTGGGTGAGATGGTGGGTTAAATCTAGTGTCATCTGGTTTTGATCGGGAAGAGTGAAAAACAAAAGAAAATAGAAGAGAGAGAAAATGTGGCAGGAAAAGGACGACGGCCATCCAGACTTCAATTCCATTATCCATTCATTTGCGCGTGTGTAGCCTTCGTTCATGTGGCGAAACCATCTACAGAGTTTTGCTCCATTGTAGCCATGTGCGTTGAAAGCAAGCTCCAATTCTCTGAAAATACACATAAAATGACGTCCATAAGGTTTCGGGGCATTAATCGATAAAAGGATAATTTGGATTATCAGGCAGTATAACTATCATGCATGATGTGTATGAGAGTGAACAAATATGCCGTTGGGTTCGTATGAATGTCTACTATATCATGGTGCAAAGAAACTCATGCAGTTTACGTGTAGTATGAAAGTTTTACGTAGCAAACTGATGATATATGCATAATACTAAAAGGATAATTCGCACAAATTGGCCGCTCAACACACCCCCAAACCTAAATCTTGCTCGCCCTCGAGTAAGAAAAGAAAAATAAACAAAGTAAATGACAAAATAAAAACTCCTAACTCACTTTCGCAGGAATCGCGACTGCACTTAGCATGTGCAACAAGCCGTTAAACCCCTGGGTTACCCCAGTGGACGAGTTTTGTCTCATGAGGGTTTGCAGTGAATCTACCCACAAAATTCAAACTTTTTTTGTTTATTTTTTTATTTTTAATATAAATAAGAAATAATAAAAGTCGGTTTCATAGAATAATTAAAAAGTACTCAAAAATAGAATCTAAGGCACAAGACTCACAAGGTATCTAACCCAAGCTTCGGCTTTCGAAGTAAGCACTTTAGGTTCTAACTATTAGTTTCCCGTTAGAAAAGATCAAGGTCAACTATACTCGAGTGCACGGTGCTGTCTGAGCTAAACATAACTGGGGGTTTGCTTCTCTACATTCATATCATTCTAACAGTCTCCTAGAACGGTCAAAGTCGACCTTAGAACCTGAGTCAAAACCAGCTAATCTAGACAGGCTAGTGAGAGTTGTGGATATTCACCTTAATACCCTACGGGCTTTATATGTGATATTCCAGTTTCCCCATATTGTTTATAGCGACGGCTTTCACACTATTTTCCTTTTTCTTTTTCTTTTTTTTTTCTCTTTTTTTTTTCGGTCTCATTTTTTTCTGGATCTAATTATATATCCCTTCCTAACTTGTACCATGCCAGCTGCACTCTATGCCCATGACACGCTGCCAACGCTCTCATGAGTTAGGTAGCCATCTTCATGTTGCCTTTATATTTGATTCACTCTGCATCCATAGGATCATTCTCATAACCCTATCGACCAGGCTTCACTCATACTAGGGCATACAGGTTAAACTTTTATATAATTAGGTCATAGACCATGCTAATAGGTAGCCCTTTCCGCTATACCTTAGAATTCACTGGTGATCTATAGTAGTATTTTTTTTTTTTACCAAGTGAACCAGATCCGCATGGTTCATCAGGGCTCTAGTTGACTATTAGGCCGATATGAAAGCTTTGAATCTAGACCCTAGAGGTGTATGCCAGATGTGAAGTGAAAAGTCAAGTCTAGTTTGTTTTGACAATCTCTACAGAGTTACTAAGGGTTAGAACCATATTAGACATACTTTTTCTAGCTGATCCTTGGACTTTATACCTTGATTACCATGTGCCTTATGGTCCTATTCGAGTACGATAAAATTATATTACAAAACCTGAAATACAGATAAAGTATATATAGATATATATAATTTTTTTTTTCGAAAAGAACAAAAATGATGGCAAAAGTAATACGATAAGAAACCAAAATAAGAAAAAGAAAATAAAAACATGCAAGTGCAAATTCCTATAGATTTTTATACGAACGCTGTAGTTTTGGTAGGGGACTACAAACGAGACACACATACGCCAAGACGTATATGCCGAGCTTTCCCACTACATCGTAAGTTGATGTAATAAATTTTTTTTTTAATTAAAATTAGAATAGAAAAATTTTGTAGAAATTAGATGCATACAGGATTTTGCAAAAAGTGCATCACACCCCCAAACCTAAATTAGACATTGTCCTCAATGTATAAATTAGACATGCTCATGAATGAGATGATAGCATTATATGATAGCATTCTTGAAGGACATGTATTTAAAATAAAAGTACGAAGTTTTAAGGATGGATAGTACCTCATAAGTGCTTTATAGCTTTGTTTCCTGAAAAATATTAGTACTACAAAGAAAACAAAACAAAGCGACTAAACAGACTAATAAAACTAGCAGATGCGAATAAAATAATAAAAAAAAATTAACTGCTATAATGCAAATATGTTTTTCAGCATATGGAATTTTCAAAAAGAAAAGAGAGTAGTCATTAATTGAAAAATTATATTCTATAGTATACGTTGGGCATGTTTCCGCGTGACTCTCCTTTATTCTATGAGGGTTCATTCTATATTGTTCTTTATGAGTTTTCGCTTCAAATGGAACAATGTAAGATTCATCATTATACTCTATATTCCACCTTGTATCATCTAGATTATCTTTGAAAAATTTACATAAATGGATTTTCTGATTTTGGATGAATGGAGGAAAAATTAAATCAGAAAATATATCTTCTTTACCCAAATATATATATTAAAACTCAAATAGCAGAATTTGTAGGTCAATGTACGATTTTTCGATAATAATTGGATGATTAATCATGATATCATTAATTTTAAAATTCGTTGATAGAGCATTAGCTTCTTTAGCAAACATATCACTATCAATGATATAAGGAAGATCATGGGTGGCATCTAGTAATGCAGTGTTTGTATTGATATGATCATCAATATCCAAATTCTTTCCAAAATGTGCAATACAGGCTTCCAGTGGGTCATTATAGTTTACTTGTGATACAAAACTTTCTTTTTGTTCTTGCAAGTAGTTGACCTCTTCTAATTCATCACTTTTATCTTTGATCACATGAAATATATTGACTTGTAATGTCATGTTACCGAAGGACATGCTCATTATACCATTCCGACAGTTGATTAATGCATTCGATGTTGCTAGGAAAGGTCGCCCTAAGATTACCGGTACTCGACTTGTAAATTCAGTTGATGGTTTGGTATCAAGGACCACAAAGTCAACAGGGAATACAAATTCTCCCACTTTGATTAGGACGTCTTCTACTATCCCTTTCGGATATCGGATTGAAGCATCAGCTAGTTGGAGGGTTAATTTAGTGGGTTTTAACTCCCCCAAACCTAGCTCTTTATATATGGAATATGGAAGGAGGTTGACACTTGCACCTAAGTCGAGCAAGGCTTTCTCAATATGATATTCCCCTATTTTACAGGAAATGGTAGGACAACCAGGGTCCTTATATTTGATAGGGGTTGAGCATGAAATAACTGAACTAGCCTGCTGAGCCAGAAATGCTCTCTTGGGTATATTAGTTGTTCTCTTAAAAGTGCAAAGGTTCTTTAAGAATTTGGCATATGTAGGTATTTGTTGGATTGCATCTAAGAGTGGAATATTAATTTTTACTTGCTTGAAGACTTCAAGCATATTATCCATTTGTATTTTCTTCTTTGCTGGCTCTAGTCTTTGAGGATATGGGGCTCTAGGGATGTAAGTTCTAAGAGGTGGTTTACTCGGTGATGTAATATTTTCAGGATCGTGTCTTGTGTTTTTCCTAGTTTCCTCTTGTGATTTTAGCTCCTCTTCAGGTGTTTCTTCAGTTCTTATGTCATTTTGCCTAAGTTCCTCAGTTTCTTTAGGGGGTTCTATCATGTTATCAACTTGCCGTCCTGATCTAAGTGTGGTAATTGCATTTGCATACTCATGGCCTTTTTCCCTGATGTCATAAATTTCATATTGACCCCTTAGATTTGACCCTTTAGGGTTCGCCTCAGGTTGACTCGGGAATGTACCCTTATCCCTTGTATTCAAAGAATCAGCTAGTTGACTCACAGTGTATTCTAACTTTGCAATAGATTGTGTGTTAGCACTAATGCTTTGTGCGGTGCTCTGTTGGAATTGGAGGGTATTCTGGGCTAATAGTTTCATCGTTTCCTCTAGAGAGGTGATTCTTTGATTATCTGGGTTAGGGATGGCATTCTGTATGGGTGGCTTTTGAAATCCTAGAGGTGGTACAGGCTTAGATGGGCCACCTTGGTATGGACCCGTAGTCCATGAGAAATTTGGATGATTCTTCCATCCTTCATTGTAAGTGTTTGAATATGGATTATGCTTTTGTTGATTATCAAAATGATTGTTTTGATACAAAGCATTGATTCTTTCCATATTATTTTCTTGTCTCCCTAACATCGGGCATCGATAATCTGCATGGGTAGGCTCACTACAAATTGAACAAATGGAAAAGGTAGGTTCATTGTTGCAACTCATAATTTGATTAAGGCTTAATGCCTCTAAGGTATTTGGAGTTGAAGTTCTATTTCCTTGATTCATTTCTAGAACCTCTAAGCGTCTCATCATAGTGGCCAGTTTAGCTTCTGCTTCTAATTTAGGTTCAACTTTATAGAATCCACCTTGTGCAGTAGGGGAGAATTTTCTAGAATCATCTTTGATTGGTTCCCACTGTAGTGTGTTCTCAGCAATTTCTTCTAAGTAGGTCCAGGCTTGATCTGCTGTCTTTTTGGTGAACTCACCATTACAACACGATTCTACCATGGTCTTAGATGGGTAGTTCAACCCTTCATAAAGGATTTGGACTAGTCTAATTTTTTCAAAACCATGGTGTGGACAGTGCAGTAGTAGGTCCTTAAATCTTTCTATGTATTTATAGAGAGCCTCGCCTTCTAGTTGGTGAAACATATTCAAGGCCTGACGAATCGAGGCCGTCTTTTGTTTAGAATAGAATTTTCTATAAAAGAGCTCGAGTAGGCTTACCCACGTAGTTATGGATCCAGCTTGTAAGGCATAAAGCCATGCTTTAGCCTTCTCTTTTAGTGAGAAGGGGAATAACCTAAGTTTGAGGTTTTCTTCGGACATATTATCGAATTTTATTGTTCCACATATGTCCTCAAATTCCCTCACATGTTGATATGGATTTTCCTGCTCCATTCCCCGAAAGACGGGAAGCATTTGGATTAAGCCAGATTTTAATTCAAATTTTGCATTAGTGGTGGGTAAGGTTATGCAAGAAGGTTGTGTAGCCCTAGTGGGATACATATAATCCCCTAATGTGATTGCTTGCGGCTGTTCCGCCATCTCTAAGATATTATTATAATCAATTCTAACTAATCTTTTTCCTACACGTGCCCAAACTGTGGACTGTGTGTCCAGATTAATGTGTCAACTAGGTAATAGATACGCTAGTAAAGAAAACAGAGTACGTACTTTAGCAGAATACTTATGCAAATAGAGAGTCTACTATTATGCAATGCAATACCCTAGCAAATGGTTTCTATCGATGCAAGGTTGAGTGTACACCTCAGACTGAGACACACATACAACTATAAGAGGTGTATGTGCCGAGCTGGCGACAACCTTACAAAGTTGCGATGCAATTCGATTATTTGATCTACGGTGAACGTTTGCACATTAGCCGGTTACCCTAATTACTACGGTTGTTGAATCAGCAGGAGTAAGCAATAGGAGTACGTAATCAAACCCACTGACTGGAGAGGCGTGGGTAAGGGTTTAAATACTTACCTTGCGATGCTTATGCAAGTTTTCCGTAGAGCGTGTAAGTACCGGAAAAGTTAAACAGAAGATAATAAGTACGAAAGAGACAAAATACGAAAATAGAATAACTAAGAATACTAATACTGACTCTTTTTTTTTTTTTTAAAGCAAATAAAAACTAAACTTTAACAGTTTTCAAACTCAAGTCCCCGGCAACGGCGCCAAAAACTTGTTGTGATTTTAAATTGTTATACCGCAAGTGCACGGCGTCTATCTGATAGACAGTGGCAAATACGGGTCGATCCCACAGAGACTTGATTAAAAACTAATTAAAGGAAAGATTAATGATTAAACTAGTACGGAAAGATCTCCAGAGGAGAGCGAGTGGATTTATGCTAATTAAAATAAACGCAAAGAGGAAAAATAAAATAAAATAAAGGTTATGGAGAATCAATGGATGAGAACTAGGGTTTCGGGGTTACGCTTGGACATTCACAAATAATATTGATTATTTATCTCAGTTGGGGTAGAATGGCGTGTTCATCCCAACCGGAAGATTTAACAATTAAAATCTGAGAATCTTTAATCTTAGATCTAGACAGTTGACGATTAGCGTGAAAGAACTTGTTGCACGACACAGGGACTCTCCCTAGCATCCGGCGTAACCTGGGTCAACGCCGAATCTTAAAGAGTTTATAGAAGTGTCAACGTCTCTTTGAGAAGTTGAATCACAGAGCAGTCTATTTCTATAGATTAAAGATTTGAATTATAATAAAATGATAATAATCATACGATGGTTATTCAAAACGTTCAGAACGATACTACAGTGCTGTAGAAACTTCCCTACGCATCTACTATGACCGGAATCAATAATAGAAACAAGAGAATATGCAAACATGCGGTATTTAATAAAGATTATGAAACAGCCAAAGATGAAATTACATTTAGGCATAAGCAGAATCAATATTATTCATAAATAAACCAAGTTTCACCCCTAGCCCTAGCTAGGGGTTTAGCTACGCATATTCATACAATTCATTACAAAAATATAAATGCGAGCAAACTCCATCATGGATGACGAGCGTGTGTGTGAAGCTTCTGGCGAGGATGACGGCGCGTCTTCGACGATGGCGGCGTGCGGCTTCGTGATGATGGAGCGTCGCTCGGAGATGATGGATGATGGACGTGCCTTGGTGGTGATGAAGATGGAAGATGGTGGAAGGTTCTTAGTGGTGATACAAGGTCGGCACCCCCCCTCCCTTCGGTTCGTCCGTGCCCCCCTCTATATAGGATAGAGAAAGAAAAGAGAGAAGTTCGGTTTTTGGGTAGAAAATGAAACAAAAGGGCCGGCTGGGTCGGGTTAAGGGAAGAGAGAGAAGTGCGGTTTAGAGAGAGAAAGTAGGAAGAGAGAGAGTATCGGGCTCAGGCCGATCGGGTTTCAGTTTTAGAAAGAGAGAAGAAAGAAAGAAAACGGAAGAGAGAGAGATACGTTCGGTGGGCGTGGTTAAGGAAAGAGAGAGAGATGGAAAGAGAATCCGAGAGAGAGGATCCCAGAGAGAGAGAGAGTAACGTTCGGTTGAGAGAGAGAGAGAGAATCGGGCTCGCAGGAAAAATAGGAGAGGGAGAGAGGGACTCTGATGGGATCCGGTTTTAAAGGCTGCATGGCATCGGACGGCTGTAATCGGGTTGGAGGGAGAGGAGTGACGGGGATGCCATGCATGGCTCGATGCAAAGGAGGGCTGTGATTATCAGGTGCTCATGCATGGGACCTGGGTGTAATGGAGTGCGGGTAAAGCTTGGGGACGGTTGGGATTAAGTGATATGGAGATGGGCTGATTTGTATGCATGAGTGGGATGCACTGAACGGCTGCGATGCGATCGGACGGCCGTGACTGGATTGTGCCTCGAATGTAATAAATGGTGCATGCATGCATGGGTTGTTGGGTGCAATGAAGCACTGGCTGGGCTTGGGTTTCAAAGGGTGGTTGTGATGGCTTGATGCACTAAAGCTGTGATGGAATATGTTGAATGTGCATGGGTATTGTATTGTAAGGGGCGGATGTGATCGGGTCGGACCGAGATGGATGGATGGTTGCGATGGGATCGTATGCGAAAGAGAAACTTGGGTTACTGGGTGAGATGGTGGGTTAAATCTAGTGTCATCTGGTTTTGATCGGGAAGAGTGAAAAACAAAAGAAAATAGAAGAGAGAGAAAATGTGGCAGGAAAAGGACGACGGCCATCCAGACTTCAATTCCATTATCCATTCATTTGCGCGTGTGTAGCCTTCGTTCATGTGGCGAAACCATCTACAGAGTTTTGCTCCATTGTAGCCATGTGCGTTGAAAGCAAGCTCCAATTCTCTGAAAATACACATAAAATGACGTCCATAAGGTTTCGGGGCATTAATCGATAAAAGGATAATTTGGATTATCAGGCAGTATAACTATCATGCATGATGTGTATGAGAGTGAACAAATATGCCGTTGGGTTCGTATGAATGTCTACTATATCATGGTGCAAAGAAACTCATGCAGTTTACGTGTAGTATGAAAGTTTTACGTAGCAAACTGATGATATATGCATAATACTAAAAGGATAATTCGCACAAATTGGCCGCTCAACACTCCACCGCAGGGACTGGACAGCCTTCCGATACGATCGAGGCTCCTGGTCTGTGTGAAGGGCTGCAAGAAAGGCTGTAAACTGAGGCGAGTAGGAGGTGACCGTGGCAAAGCCAAAACGGTCAGGTGGGCCAGAGCTAAAGCTGAAGCGATCAGGTGGGTGGTGTTCACGCTGAGAATAGCGGGACGGTGGGCGAGGATCCACGACCGGGGATGTCTGACTGGGCGTAGCAGGCAGAGTACCATGGATGTCGGGAGTATGAGGAAGACTGATGGAATCAATCGGTGACGGAGGAGAGGAGGGGACGGAGGAAGACTCCGTGGAAGAATCACTGGAAGCAAGGGGAGAGGTAGAGCTGGATGAAAGGGGTGATAGAAGGGGCTCGAGAGTTGGAGAGATGGTGGTAGGAGTCTCCAAGAAGGTGAGGTCCTGAGCTGCAGAGGAGTAGTAAGGGGCATCCTCGACGAAGGAGACGTGTCGAGAGATGCGAAGACGACGAGTCAAGGGGTCATAGCAACGATAACCCTTGTGCTCGGTGCTGATCCCTAGGAGGATGCATTTAACTGCGCGTTCGGACAACTTCGTGCGCTCATGGGGTGGAAGGAGAAAAAAATAGGTGCACCCGAGGTACGAAGCAGACGGTAGTCAGGAGGGGAAGAGAAAAGACGCTCGTGGGGAGATGCACCACCCGAAAAAATAGAAGAAGGGGTGATGTTGATGAGGTTGACTGAGGTCAAGACAGCTTCAGCCCAGAAAGTGCGTGGAACGGAAGCAGAAAGAAGAAGAGCACGCATCGTCTCAAGGATATGACGGTGCTTCCTCTCGGCTACTCCGTTTTGCTCGTGTGTATGAGGACATGAGTGCTGAAATAGGGTCCCATGGGACTGAAGAAGTGTCCGCATAGCAGTGGAGAGGTACTCGAGGGTGCAATCAGACCGAAAAGTCTTAATGCGACAATCGAACTGTGTGTGGACCATCGAGGTGAAAGTCTGGTAGACCTGAGGAACCTCAGAGTGGTACTGAAGAAGGTAGACCCAAGTGTATCGACTGAAGTCATCGATGAAAGAGATATAGTAGCAATAGCCACACATCGAAGGAAGAGGTGCTGGGCCCCAGATATCGGAGTGTACTAAGTCAAAAGGAGCAAAACTCTGAGAGATACTAGAAGGAAAACGTAGGGCTATAGCTTTGGCAAGCTTACAACCGATATATGTAGATAAAGATCGAAGAAAAAGAACAGTGACCTAGAGCTCCAGTCTGCAGTAAGCTTTTAAGTCGAGACTCAAAAATGTGACCTAGTCTTCGGTGCCACAAATCGGCATCAGGAGAAGCTAGGCTACAGACGCCAGAAGGGGAAATGATGGAAAGATGGAGATGCTTGAGGTGGTACAGTCCGCCTGACCTACGACCAGTGCCAGTCACCTGTCCGGTACGTGGATCCTGCACAACATAAGAAGAAGGGGAGAAAGTCACAACACATCCAGAGTCACAAAGGCTGCTAATGGAGATGAGCTACATGCGAAGCTGGGGGACATGCAACATAGTGGGTAAAGAGAGGCGATCGCTCGGTTCTGTAGTGGCGGTAATCGATCTACACTGCGAGATGATTAGAGAAGAGCCATCTGCAGTATGTATTGATGGAATGTGCGGTGCCGGTCGGTAATCGATAAGCAAGGAAGCATTGGAAGTCATGTGATGGGAGGCCCCAGAGTCCAGAATCCAAGTAGCGAAGGTACCGGGAGTGGCTAAGTGAGCAGAGGAACTGGAGGCGCTGGAAGCCTCGGCGGAGCTGAAGCTCGTCTGCTGGTCTAGGCAGAACTGAAACTATGCAAGCTGCTGCTGAAGGAGCTGAGTAGTGTCAGGGGCGTCCATGGAACCCCGGGGTGATGATGGAACCGTGCGAGGAGAGGACGGAGCAGTAGCAGCAGCAACAGTAGAGCCAACGGGTCGACCACGTCCTCGGGGTCCCTGCCTCTTCTCGGGATGCAGCTTCCAACATGTGGCAACAACATGACCTGGTTTGTGGCAGTGAGTGCACACAAACCGATCACGACCAGAAGCAGAAGTAAAAGAGGCAGCTAGGGTTGCAGCAAGGACGCTCGTGTGGCTGGAGGGGGGCAGAGTAGCCCTGGTGGCGATGGTGCGCAGCCTGATCTCTTCGGCGATGAACTCAGCAATGGCAACATCCAAAGTGGAAGTGGGTATCGGTGGATCAGGATGCTAGCAAGTGGGCCAAATTCTGGTCGAAGGGCCATCACGAACTGATAAAGCTGACGGTGCTCCCAGAAGGCTTGGTGGGTGGCACGGCACTCGGGAGACACGGGAGGTACCAGTGACTGAAGCTCCCGCCTGTAACCACGCATCTGCTCATGGAATTGCTGGATCGTACGATCGCCCAGCTGTTTGGACTGGACCTGGGAGAGGAGAGCATACTCGAGGGCATCACTAGAATCCACAAAGCGCTCAACTAAGGAGCGCCATATAGCTGCGGATGCTCCAAGAGCGGCGAGGTCAGCACGCATCGTCTGATCGACCAAAGCGACAAGGTAGGTGGCGACCCGTGCATCACGAAGGCGCCACACCTGAAGGGCGGTGGGAAGAGCCTGGCTCGGTGCCGAGGTCGTGCCGTCGATTAATCTAAGAAGGCCACGTCCAAGAAGCGTGGTCTGGACGGTGGCTGCCCATGCTTCCCAATCGACGGAGGAGGCGAGAGAGAAGTCCGTCGAGCTCGGTAGGAAGTCACGAGTATACTCGAAGGGGAGGCTCTCAGAGTGCAGTGGCACGGGCGGAGGAGCATCTACGGAGGAGGAGTTGGCCATGGCAGCTCAATCGATGGAATTTGTTGCCAAATCCGGTGAGGAGGAGACCAAGACCGCTGAGGAGGTATAGATCCGGTTCAGATCTGGAGTTAGATCTCGTCGCCGGCGAAGGTTGCAGCTCCTCGTCGGATCTGTAGAAGGGGAGAGTTCGACGGTCGATGCAGGGGAGGATCGCCGGTCGGATCTGGTGCAGGGCTGGGGGCCGGAGGATCCGGGTGTCGATCTGCCTTCAGATCTGGTCACAGATCCAGGAGGGAGAAGACCAGATCCTGGAGGGAGGAGACCAGATCCACGAGAGAGGAGATCTGCCTTCAGATCTGCTCACGCCGGAGGTCGGAGGAGGTTGCCGGATCTGCTCACGCCGGAGGTCATTGCTTACGCCGGAGGCCGGAGGAGATCTGCGAGGGAGGAGACCAGGTCCGCGAGGGAGAGATTTGCCTTCAGATCCGCGAGGGAGGAGATCTGCGAGGGAGGAGATCTGCGAGAGAGGAGATCTGCTAGGGAGGAGACCAGGTCCGTGAGGGAGAGATCTGCCTGGCCTTCAGATCTGCTCACGCCGGAGGCCGGAGGAGATCTGCCTTCAGATCTGCTCCGCGAGGGCTGGAGGCCGGAGGAGGTCACCGGATCTGTAGATCCGGATGAGGCCGGAGGAGATCTGCCTTTAGATCTGCTTCGCGAGGGCTGGAGGCCGGAGGAGCTCATGCCGGAGGAGGTCACCGGATCTGTAGATCCGGATGTCGCCGGTCGGGATCGGCGAGCTCACGCCGGAGGAGAAGATGGCCCGGTAGAGGAGAGAGGGAACGAAAGCTCTGATACCATGTAACGATGATCACCTAGCATGGTGAGAGAGAGAGAGAGGCTAGGTTTTGGGAGAATGGATGATCCTTCTCATTAGGCCAAGGGCCAAATATATATGTGAGTCGTACAAATAAAAAAACAAGGGGTATCCTATACAGGCTATCTATGGGTATGTGTATCTCAATACTATACACTATCACTAACAGTCCCCTCTACACTTCATTAGTGACAGAGGCTTTAGCTCTTTTGGAAGGTATACGGCTGCTAATGAAGATCCAAGCAAAATGTGATCATTGAAGATGACAACCTGACAACGATCACCCTCCAGTTGGATGGGAACTTTCCTATCCCTTGGCAAGTCCATAATACTATAGTGGAATGCACCTGATTGTATCAAATCTATCTTAGAAGATGAAGCTTGTAATGATCTGTCAGTTAATGAGAATTGACTCTCTCATAACAATCCTTTAGTAAGCAAGTTGATAATGCTGGCTCAGGTAGTTTGAGTTTTTAACCAAATGTACGTACCAAGCTAGTTACCTTATTGTTTGATGGATTGCTTGGAGAGGCCATTATTGCAAAAAAAAAAAAAGATTATTACAAATGTTCTCATGTTATGAAACGGTGGTTGCATCGGATATGGATGTCCACCGGATAAAGACCCCTAGATTCAGGGGATTAGAGATTTATCCCGTCTCTATCCGAACCTCCTATTCTGTATATGTATAGGGGGGTTTAGTGAATAATACAGAAAGGTTTTTCCAACACGTTATCAGCTCGACCCGGTCCCGGCTCCGGATCTCGTCCTCCTCGGTCTCGGATTTCATCCTCCCCGGCCCCGGAAACCGTTACGTGCGACCCCCGGCTCTTGTCCTCCCGGACTCCGGCTCCGATCACGTGGAACCGAATAGAGAAGAGAAAGAGAGCAGAAACAAGAGATCGAGGGGTGAAGCTCGGCGGCAAGACCTAGGTCGTCATCCCAGAGAAGAGGTACGCTCCAGACCCCATTTGTTGCTTCTACTATGGCTCCGGGCAAAACCACATCGGCAAGAAGACACCCGGCTCCGCCGTCGGCCACCTCGCTTGCCGGACCCACTCTGATCCACCCGGCTCCGCCGTCGGCCACCTCACTTGCCGGACCCACTCTGATCCACCCGGCTCCACCACCGGCCACCTCGCTTGTCGGACCCACTCCGATCCACCCGATCGGGAGCACCCTGAGACCCTAACGTGCTCACAAGAGCATGAGAGAACAAGAGAAGAGAGAGAAGAGAGAGAGCCCTGTTTTACCGCGCGAACAGACCAACACCTCTGTTATCTCATCTCATGATGTTATTGAAGGGATGATGAGATATAACCACCCCCCTTATAGATATTTAGCCTATCAGGCCCGACCCGAATGCATAGTACAGACCCGACTGCATTATGCAGACCCGACCCGACTGCATAGTACAGACCCGACTGCATTATACAGACCCGACCCGACTGCATAGTACAGACCCGACTGCATTATGCAGGCCCGACCCGACTGCATAGTGCAGACCCAACCCACCTTTCCTTATATGCATTCACATATATTTGACTGCCTGATGTAATGTGCACCGTTCATTTAAATCCTATTACTGTAAGGCCGATTTAAAGCCAAACCATTCGATCCATATATGGATTTTGGATATCCGAACTGTTCCAGAAACATCGGTACGGTCAGTTTTTGCTATTTCATATACATTATTTATATATTTAACTATTTAGCCTCTAAGGGACCAATATGCAATATCTATTTTACAAATAAGGACAAAATTATCCTTAATTGTAACAGACTTTATGATGTACTTACATCTTGAATCTCTTATCTGTTCCATGTACATAAGATGTCATTTTCTTCATTAGTTGCACTTAGGCAATTAATACCTTTTAGAAAATCTTGGCAAGACGCATGACGGTTCCATAGAACCCGCTCTACCTTGGCAAGTGATTTCTGAAAGCACCCTATTAATACCATGTATTAATAGGCTCTGTCCATAATATGTCAATTGTTTTCTATAATATATCTCTATATGCACATGTGATGAATATGGTAATCATAGTAATTAATGAATATATGAACATGCGTGCATATATGAATATATGACTATGCTTAAGATAGATCTGAAGAATGAATATATGATCATAGTAGATCCTGTAGATCTCTGAAATGCCCTCAAGAAACGCTACGATCACCAGAAGATGATCACTTTGCCTGCAGCAAAGAGCGAACGATAAAACGCTATCTACCTTCTACCCAAATAATTATTCTACAACAACAATACAGGGGATGAAGTACCTGAAGTACTCAGAACTCATAAAAGTCCACCTGATCGTTGAAGAACATAATACCTTACTGGTAAAGAATCATAATTCTAGACCCACTGGATCATTGGCATTTCCAGAAGCAAACATCAATGATATCCATAGAGGTAGGGGTAGAGGCAGAGGAAGGAGAGATAGAAGACACGGCAGCGAAGGACGCAATAACTACCCTGGAAGAGGTAGAGACCACCCTGGAAGAGATGGACACCAATATCATCCTAGAAGATATGATAATTAGGGTCCTAGGAAGGACATTGGTCCAGAAACTGCCGTACCAGTAAACATGAGAAAAGATTGAGTGACCTGAATATTGCTAGAAACAGACTGATGCCCTGAAGACATCAGATCCCTGAACCTTGGGATCTCTGAAGAATTTAGTTTTCTTTTTATATATTCTGTCAGACATTGCTAAGTACTTTTTATTTCCTGTCAGACATTGCTAAGTAGTTTTTATTCTGTCAGACATTGCTCAGTAGTTTTTATCCTGTCAGACATTACTAAGTAGCTTTTATATTCTGTTGAATATTATCAATTTATATTATCGCTCTGGTGAATATAGTTAGAAATTATGTTAGTAAGTTTTATCATTGATACTTCTTATTTGGTATTTATTGACTCATATAACTTATCATTTAGGAAAGATGACCAACTGCAAAGAGATTTGCCTGATAGATAGTGCAACAACACATACCATACTGAAATATAGAAAATTCTTTACAAATCTTGAATATAATTCACGTATGGTTACTACAGTGGCTGACCCTACTGACATAGTTACAGGGTCCGGAAGAGCCCATATTCTTTTACCTAATGGTGCCCATTTGCTAATTAAGGATGCTCTATACTCAGAAAATTCCATAAGAAATTTACTGAGTTTCAAAGACATCTGAGCAAATGGATATCATTTAGAAACTACAAATGAAGGCAATCTAGAATACCTCTGCATTACATCTAAGAACGGAGAGCATATTTTCATACTAGAAAAATGCTCAACCCTATCTTTAGGGTTATATTTTATCCACATTGGGATTATGGAGTCCTATGTCACTCACTTGAACCAGAAGTTTACAAATCCTGTAGATTTGGTCCTTTGGCATGATATATTAGGTCACCCAGGGTCAGGTATGCTTAAAAAGATCATTTACAATTCCTATGATCATTCCCTTAGCAATCGAAGCCTGAATTTTCCAAATGACCATTTTTGTGATCCTTGTTCCCAAGGGAAGTTAATCACTAGACCTTTTTTTTCAGAAAATAGAGATAGAATCATCTACCTTCTTGCAGAGGGTTCAAGATGATATATGTGGTCCTATACATCCTCCTAGTGGTCCGTTTAGATATTTTATGGTCCTAATAGATGCATCTACTAGATGGTCATACATGAGCCTACTCTCCACTAGAAATTTAGCATTTGCTAGATTATTATCCCACATAATCAAACTTAGAGCTAGTTTTCCTGATAACCCAGTCAAATCTATCCGATTGGATAATGCAGCTGAATTCTTTTATAAAATCTTCAATGACTTATGCACATCCATCGAAATAGAAGTCGAACATTCTGTCCCCCATGTTCATACCCAGAATGGCCTTGCTGAAGCTTTTATCAAGCGCTTGCAATTAATAGCTAGACCATTACTCTTACAATCCAGACTTCCAATTTCTGCATGGGGGCATGCTATCTTGCATGCTGCTAATCTTATTAGACTCAGACCTATTACATACCATAAATTTTCTCCTATACAACTTGTGTCAGGTATTCAGCCCAATATATCTCATCTTAGAAAGTTTGGATGTGCTATGCAGGTCCCTATTCCCCCTCCAAATAGAACTAAGATGGGTCCTCAACGTAGATTGGGGATTTATATAGGTTTTGACTCACCTTCAATCATAAGATTCTTAGAACCCTTAACAGGTGATCTATTTACTGCTAGATTTGCAGATTGTCATTTTGATGAGACAGTCTTTCCGCCGTTAGAGAGAGATAAAGAAATTTCTAGGCAACGACCTGTTCCCGAAGAATAACGTGCATTATCGTGGAATACTTCCACTATGTCTCATCTAGACCCTAGATCTCCCCAATGCGAGGTAGAAGTAAAAAGGATTTTACATTTGCAAGATATTGCAAATCAATTACCTGATGCCTTCAATGATGCAACTAATATAACTAAGTCGTTTGTTCCAGCCAAGAATATACTGTTGGAAATTAATCCACACAAAGGCTCGCAGCGGAAACGATTTTGCGGTCGAAAGACCGTTCATGGTGCACGTTACACGATTTAAACTTTCATCGAAACTAATCTACATATGTGTGTATGTGTATGCACGTGAATCGAACACCCTAACGGCAATCTAGCGTAATGATTAACTAGCATGCATGCAAATCATAATACTCGCTAGATCTACTTGTTAGCTTACACATACCTTTCCTACGGATCTTTTAACCGCGGAGAATTGTCTTGTTTGTCGATGAAGACGGAAGATCGTTCGCGAAGATGCCGATGGTACGATTGGAGACATTGCCTTCTTGTTCACCCGATCTCACACGATGCACGGAACGTCGCTCTCGGATCTCTGAGTGCCTCCGAAGAACGACCCTTCTCCTTCTTCAGAACTCCACGTGAGGAAGACGAAGTTGCAAGCGGGAAACGGGAGATGAATTCGGGAGAGAACTAGAGAGATGAGAAGAGGGGGGGGTTCGGTTTTTCCACACATAGGGCCGGCGCCCTATAGGCCCTTTTATAGGGCCGGCCTACCCCCTTGGATAAGGATCCAAGGGGATAAAGACCTCCCATAATTATCTCTCAATTATCTCCTTTTTATCTCTCCACGTATTTATCCGTTTTCCTACTTTTTAGGGCTCGACTTTATCCGTTTTATCGCCCTATCCCTATCTATATGGCCGGCCCTATAGATGAGGGATTCTTATCCCTACATCATAGGGCCGGCCCTAGCAAGGTGTCCCACTACTAGGGTCGGCCAACAGTGAGGTCCGGCAGAGTGAGGTTTTTACCAAAACGCCCTGACGCCTCATTTTGACCATTTCTAGCGTGCGATGCCTAGCGTCCATTACTTAAGTGATATCTACTAGTTACCTACTATTAACTGAGGCCACCGGAGGGTGCCTCTAGCAAAGTCAACTAGTCAACTCGCAGCACATCCCGGTGCATCGCACCTGTGCAGCGAAGTTCACTTATGGCTAGGGATTACTACATGCGACTCTGTACTAGTCTCGGGCACAACCCTTAGTACTCGCATATAGTTACGCATCTACCGTACTCTAGTGCCAAGCACACACGGAGCGTTTACTTCTTTCTTCCTCCTAGTGCTTATGGTGTTCCGAGGAGATGGTTCAAGAACCGTACATAATGTTGATAAGGTGGAACCATCAGGGACCGGGGTTCATGGCTTCCAACTCAAGCTCGATCGATACACTACCCGAGTGTACCATCGATCCTCTGAGCTCGAGTTAACCTGCGTAGCCACCCAGAGTGCGACACAGGCTGCACTCCAATTCACCCGGACTTACTATGTTCTCCATCATACCCCTGCTCTCCGCTTAGTAGTGGTAAACCCGTTGTCCCTCCACTTGATGCCATGATTCACTTCGAGCGGTGGAGACTACCATCAGACTCGAATGATCATATGACTTGGTTCCTTCCAGGTTGACCTATACATCGTACCTCTGATTACCCCGTCGAGTAATCGAACCCGGTCAACAGTCAAACTGGTGACCACCAGGCCTGGGTTTGGTACAGTGTAAGTCACACCAAGGAACGCACCTCCCTTCAGGGGTGTGGATGGCCTGCAGGAGTGACACGCTAATGCAACGCCAGCCGGGTAACCCAGTACACCGTGGTATTGGATCACTGCATA
Organism: Chamaelirium japonicum; assembly: GCA_947650365.1. Classification (NCBI taxonomy): domain Eukaryota; kingdom Viridiplantae; phylum Streptophyta; class Magnoliopsida; order Liliales; family Melanthiaceae; genus Chamaelirium; species Chamaelirium japonicum. The sequence continues at coordinate 44,167,953 of OX393550.1, forward strand.
CGGATCCTCACACATTGGTGCGCCAAAGCACCACTCAACTGGTTAGTCCATCAGACGTGGTTCCTCAGGGTTTAGGACCGTTTTACTCTAAGCAGAAACACGGCTTAGTGTACCAGTATCTGCTCACTGATCTGTACACCGTGTTAGTTCCGTTCAGCCACAGACACTGTGCCTGGTGATGACCATGGTGAAGACTTCCCATGAACTGTCATCGCCAACAGCTTAACATGATGAGGCGACCAACCTGATCATAGCTGCGAACTGATTTAGATTATATAGGACCAATCCACTCAATCTTCAACTCAGTGGACTACCATATAACCATGGCTCTCTGTTCTTAAAAGAACATGTAACTATGTTACGCACCTATATGCATCTCATATAATAATAACTATCAATCTTTATTAGACCAAAACATAAAGTTTTACAAGCTTAGAATACATCAATCCTAACAATCTCCCACTTGGTCTAGCGAAGCAAAACGGTTTTGACTCCTATCGCGTCCACATATCGCTCGAATGCCTTGGTAGGTATTGCCTTTATGAAAGGATCAGCAACATTATCTGTAGATGCAATCTGTGTCACCGCTACTCGCCCTTGCTTTTGAAACTGCCGAATCAAATGGAACTTGCACTCGATGTGCTTCCCCTTTTGGTAATGTCTTGGCTCCTTAGCTTGTGCTACCGCCCCACTATTGTCGCAGTAAAGCACAATAGGTAACTGGGCCTCTGGTACGCACCCCAAATCCGTAAGGAATTTCTTGAGCCATACCGCCTCTTTGGCTGCCTCGCACGCTGCAACGTACTTAGCCTCTGTAGTAGAGTCTGCGATGCATTTCTGCTTCACACTCTGCCAACTAACCGCTGCTCCTCTTAACATAAACACAAAACCTGATGTCGATTTTCTAGATTCCAAATCTGACATAAAGTCAGAATCTGTGTATCCAATCGGCGTCAGTTCTTGTGCAGTGTAAACCAACTCATAGTCCCTTGTTCTACGAAGGTACTTGAGTATACACTTCACAGCAGTCCAGTGATCTAGACCCGGATTCGACTGAAACCGACCCATCATGCCTACTGCGAAACAGATATCTGGCCTTGTACAATGCATAGCATACATTAGACTACCTAATGCCGAGGCATAAGGTATCTTCTGCATTTCTGCTCTCTCCTCAGGTGTCTTAGGACATTGATCCTTAGACAGTTTTACGCCATGTCTAAATGGCACAAAACCCTTCTTGGAGTCTTGCAAGTCAAACCTAGCCATAACCTTATCTATATACGCGGACTGTGACAGCGAGAGAATCCTGTTCTGGCGATCACGTGTTACCTTGATCCCCAAAACATAACTCGCTTCACCTAGGTCTTTCATATCGAACTGTGTTGACAACCAGACCTTTACCGTTGACAATGTTCCAACATCATTCCCAATGAGTAGAATATCGTCTACGTAAAGTATCAAATATACCACTGTAGTCTTATCACTCCTCTTATATACACATGGCTCATCCTCGTTTTGAGTAAATCCATATGACTGGATTGCCTGATCAAAACGGATGTTCCAACTTCTAGATGCTTGCTTTAGTCCATAAATGGACTTCTGCAACTTGCAAACTAGATGTTCCTGACCCTCTGACTCAAAACCTGGTGGCTGTATCATATATATGTCTTCTTCCAAATTCCCGTTGAGGAATGCTATCTTGACATCCATTTGCCAGATCTCCCAGTTATAATGGGCTGCAATGAATAGGAGGATCCGAATAGACTTTATCATATCTACCGGCGAGAAGGTTTCGTCAAAGTCGATTCCTTCTCTCTGGGTATAACCCTTGGCAACTAATCTAGCTTTATAAGTCTCGATTGTACCGTCGGATCCTCTCTTCTTCTTATATACCCACTTACACCCAATAGGTTTAATATTGGATGATGGTGTAACAAGAGTCCAGACTGCGTTATGGGACATTGATGCAATTTCTGCCTCCATAGCTTTTTGCCAGTCAGAGCTGTCAGAAGCTCCCACTGCCTCATCGTAGCTCAGTGGGTCATCCTCCTGACCCTCTGGATCAACCAATAAGGTCTCTCCATAGTATCTGTCAGGAGTTCTGATGCTTCTCCCACTGCGACGAGGTGGTGGTGGTGTTACAGGATGAATAGGTTCTACAGTTTCTGGTATATTAGTGTCTGTAATGTCAGCTCCCACTATGCTTTCGGATGCGCTCTCTGATCTAGTACCCAGTAGCTCATCCAGAACTACCTTACTAGCAGGCTTGTGGTCCATAATATAATCATGTTCTAGGAAAATGGCATTCGTTGAAACGATTACCTTCTTTTCCTCAGGATCATAAAATAGTCCACCTTTAGTCTTTTTGGGATATCCTACAAACAGACATGCTTTGGACTTTGGCTTTATCTTTTCCCTCTTGTCTACCCGCACATGTGCAGGACATCCCCATATTCTGAAATGCTGTAGTGTTGGCTTTTGCCTTGACCACAGTTCTCTAGGGGTCTGAGGCACTGATTTAGACGGAACGTGGTTCAGAACATATGCTGCTGTCTAAAGGGCATATCCCCAAAAGGTCGTTGGTAAACAGGCATAACTCATCATGCTTCGAACCATGTCCAACAAGGTTCGATTCCTTCTCTCAGAGACTCCATTCTGTTGTGGGGTACCTGGAGCAGTTAACTGGGATGTTATCCCATGCTCCACCAAATACCCAAGGAACTCGTCAGATAGGTATTCACCTCCTCGATCAGATCGAAGGGTTTTTATACATTTACCTGTCTGCTTTTCTACTTCAGCCCTGAACTCTTTGAACATATCAAAGGATTCCGACGTTCGATGCATAAGGTAAATGTAACCATATCTTGAGTAATCATCAGTAAAAGTGATGAAGTACTCATGGCCTCCTATCGCCTTGACGCTCATGGGTCCACATACATCTGAATGGATTAATTCCAATATCTTAGTAGCTCTCACTCCTTTGCCTTTGAAGGCCCTCTTGGTCATCTTGCCTTCCAGGCAGGATTCACAGGTGGGAAGGATCTCCGTAGGATCTGTTTCCAGAAGCCCGGCCTTTACCAACCTATGGATCCTGTCCAAGGCAATATGCCCAAGCCGTAAGTGCCACAATTGGGTTAAATTCTCTGAAGGTTTCTTACGCTTAGATGAATTAACTTTAAATGCTGAAGTTATTATGTTATCTTTTTCAAATTTAGGACTGAGAATATAGAGATTATTCTGAACCATTCCTCTTATTATAAAAGTTCCATTCAGTTTAATCAACACACCAGAAGCATCAAAATAAACTGAATAACCTTTATTAACTAAAGAAGAAACAAAAATTAAGTTACGTCTCAAGGACGGTACATAAAAGACATCTCTAAGAGTCAAAGTCTTATTATTCGAAAAACTAAGATTAACGTCTCCAATAGCTTCAGCAGCAGCCACGGCCTCAGTTCCCATGCTCAAGGTCACCTCTCCATCAAGCAACCTTCTGCTTTCCCGAAACCCCTGAAGAGAGTTACAGGCATGGTTAGTGGATCCTGAATCCACAATCCAGCTAGCAAAAGAACTATTACTTGAAAGAAATGATTCAACAACTAAGAGTTGTGGATTACCTTCACCAGCATTCTGAGGCTTCTTGCAGTCCTTTTTCCAATGAACCTTCTGGCCACACCGGAAACACTTCGTGCCCGTTTTTTTTGATTCTCCAGACCCAGAGGCCCCAGCAGAGTCCTGCACAGGCTCAGACTTAGGTTTCTTCTTATGTTTCTTACCCTGAGGTTTACCAGACTTCTTGAAGGATCTGCGTTGCACGTGAAGTGCTTCGCCCTTCTGCTTGAAGCCATCCTCAGCTGCCTGGAGAACTCCCAGAAGCTCTGCATTTGTCATAGCCAACTTGTTTAAGTTAAAGTTGGTGACAAAGCCTTCAAAGGCTCCAGACAGTGACGAGAGGAAGATGTCTGTCATCACCTCGCCTTCTAGCACAATGTCCATGGTAGCTAGTTCGTTCTGGAACCCAAACATTTTCATCATGTGTTCCCGAACCAGCGTCCCATTGGACATCTTAGTGCCGACGAGTTTCTTGATGGTAAGGTATCGCGTAACGCGATTGTGACCTTCAAACATCTCCTTCAGATACAACATCATGTCAGAAGCGTCGGGCATCTCCTCGACTAGCTTCTGCAGAGTTGTTTGCAAGGATGCTATAATATAGCATTTACATATTTCATTAGATTCCTTCCAGTCAGTAAAAGCCTTTAACTGTGCCTCTGTGGCATTGGGTCCTGGCAAATCCGGCTCAGGGTCATTGAGGGCTGTCATGTGTTTACCAATTCTTAAGACCAGATACAGGTTGCGCTTCCAGTCCTCATAGTTGGGACCGGTAAGTTTGTGGTCATTTAGGATGGCATACAGGGGGTCTAACTTAGTCATCTGAAAATAAAAGATTGAATAATGAGAATGCATGAAAACTTATTTTATGGATTTTCAAAACAAGCTAATTATATCCATATGTCAATGCTACCCTCAAGCGAAGCCATCTCTATGGATTAATTAACCATGTATGTAAGATCTCAGAATAGGCTACACCTGTTCGAGGGGGCAGTGTGCAGGTCTTCCGCTTACACGGGTCTTTCCCTTGACCCTATCCAAATCTGCCAACTACGGGCTTTGATGGATCATGATTATCTTTTGGCCAGTGCCACGTGATCACCGTTGTCTTCGCAACGAATATCTCACGTGTACTTAGGATGCTTATCCACGAGCTTAGGCAATTACGGCACGGGAATTCTAACGGCCCCCACGAGGGTGAGTAAAGCCTGAACACTTGGCACCGTAACCGTCATATCCCGAAGGAGATCACTAAGTAGCTTGGCATAGAAAAACACAGCTCTCACCCGAGGGGGTTGTTGAGTTATGCCCTTCCACCCGAGTACGAAGTGATTAGCCGTGGAGGCCAGAGGATCTCTAAAAAATCCTCTATTACATCCCTTATATATATGAGGGTTATTTTTGCGAGTATGAATTTATGCAAATGCAAAGGTAGCGACCTCCTATATACTAGACCCTGGTCACACCATGCTCCCACTAGCGTTCAAGCCCTTCGCCTAGCATTAATCATTCTCGGAATATCATAATCCCTGCCTCAAGCGGATTTCTCCATTCAAGGGTCACATTACATACTCCGAGAATATCGATGCTTTGCAAAATTGGTTATCACGCTAATGCTCTAGAGCTAATCCTAGAGTCTGACTCACTGGAAAGGACTCCCACTAGTCATGGCGCCTCGCTTATAAATTTGACAATTGATGTTCAATGGATCTCTATCTCATCTTTGATTTCGATGCTGGCCAAGTAGGCACACCCGACTAGTCGGGTGCTGACCTAATGGTGGCATAACCATATGTGATGGGATCCCACTAACATCAAAAGTCAACTAAATAATAGGCGTCATCTAGCGGGATCCTATCCTCAAACAGTCGCTTGGACCGGAGGGGAAAGGCATCCCTCTGATAACTGATAATTACATTATCTCATCGGGGTTCGTTATGAAGAATAAAGAACTAATAAAGAAAGCAACCATTAAAACTGAATTAGGTTCAGGGTCCGACCCCTGAACCTAATTAGCACAGCGCAGGCCTCTAGCTTTCTTCACAAGGTCCCTTGGTCCGGCTCCTCCGTCGCGCTTGCGAACACTTTGCCGGATCGTCTTTATCCTCCAGGGTTCCGCTTCCGCTCCCGATGGTGGATTTCTTTGGCACATCTTTCTTCTCGATCTGTAACTGAAAAAGTCTAGTACGCTTCGAGCAAGTGCTCGCTCGTACACAATTTCCTAGAAAGAAAAGAAAACACACCTAGGAAAAGGCCATGGGAAACCGAGGATGGTCAACCCCCATCACTCGCCCAATCTACGGCTCAATTACATATCCACACACAGAAAGCAAATCCAGACATTTGCTAACTCGGGGTCCGACCCCCGGTAGCAAGCACAAACACAGATCTAGATTTTTTATAGCGGCGCCCTGCAAGAATGACTAATAGAACAAGCACAATCTATACATATGCATGATCTAAGCGTAAGAACCCCGATGAATTCACGCATTCATCATGCGCACACATGTTGGTTTCATAAAAAAATATGAAACGCACACCACTAATGCGGCTCTGATACCAATTGTTGGAAATTAATCCACACAGAGGCTCGCAGCGAAAACTATTTTGCGGTCGAAAGACCATTCATGGTGCACGTTACACGATTTAAACTTTCATCAAAACTAATCTACATATGTGTGCATGTGTATGCACGTGAATCGAACACCCTAACGGCAATCTAGCGTAATGATTAACTAGCATGCATGCAAATCATAATACTCGCTAGATCTACTTGTTAGATTACACATACCTTTCGTACGGATCTTTTAACCGCGGAGAATTGTCTTGTTTGTCGATGAAGACGGAAGATCGTTCACGAAGATGCGGATGGTACGATTGGAGACGTTGCCTTCTTGTTCACCCGATCTCACACGATGCACGGAACGTCGCTCTCGGATCTCTGAGTGCCTTCGAAGAACGACCCTTCTCCTTCTTCAGAACTCCACGCGAGGAAGACGAAGTTGCAAGCGGGAAACGGGAGATGAATTCGGGAGAGAACTAGAGAGATGAGAAGAGGGGGGGTTCGGTTTTTCCACACATAGGGCCGGTGCCCTATAGGCCCTTTTATAGGGCCGGCCTACCCCCTTGGATAAGGATCCAACGGGATAAAGACCTCCCACAATTATCTCTCCATTATCTCCTTTTTATCTCTCCACGTATTTATCCGTTTTCCCACTTTTTAGGGCTCGACTTTATCCGTTTTATCGCCCTATCCCTATCTATATGGCCGGCCCTATAGATGAGGGATACTTATCCCTACATCATAGGGCCGGCCCTAGCAAGGTGTCCCACTACTAGGGTCGGCCAACAATGAGGTTCGGCAGAGTGAGGTTTTTACCAAAACGCCCTGACGCCTCATTTTGACCATTTCTAGCGTGCGATGCCTAGCGGCCATTACTTAAGTGATATCTACTAGTTACCTACTATTAACTGAGGCCACCGGACGGTGCCTCTAGCAAAGTCAACTAGTCAACTCGCAGCACATCCCGGTGCATCGCACCTGTGCAGCGAAGTTCACTTATGGCTAGGGATTACTACATGCGACTCTGTACTAGTCTCGGGCACAACCCTTAGTACTCGCATATAGTTACGCATCTACCGTGCTCTAGTGCCAAGCACACACGGAGCGTTTACTTCTTTCTTCCTCCTAGTGCTTATAGTGTTCCGAGGTGATGGTTCAAGAACCGTACATAATGTTGATAAGGTGGAACCATCAGGGACCGGGGTTCATGGCTTCCAACTCAAGCTCGATCGACACACTACCCGAGTGTACCATCGATCCTCTGAGCTCGAGTTAACCTGCGTAGCCACGCAGAGTGCGACGCAAGTTGCACTCTAATTCACCCGGACTTACTATGTTCTCCATCATACCCCTGCTCTCCGCTTAGTAGTGGTAAACCCGCTGTCCCTCCACTTGATGCCATGATTCACTTCGAGCGGTGGAGACTACCGTCAGACTCGAATGATCATATGACTTGGTTCCTTCCAGGTTGACCTATACATCGTACCTCTGATTACCCCGTCGAGTAATCGAACCCGGTCAACAGTCAAACTGGTGACCACCAGGCCTGGGTTTGGTACAGTGTAAGTCACACCAAGGAACGCACCTCCCTTCAGGGGTGTGGATGGCCTGCAGGAGTGACACGCTAATGCAACGCCAGCCGGGTAACCCAGTACACCGTGGTATTGGATCACTGCATACGGATCTTCACACATTGGTGCGCCAAAGCACCACTCAACTGGTTAGTCCATCAGACGTGGTTCCTCAGGGTTTAGGACCGTTTTACTCTAAGTAGAAACACGGCTTAGTGTACCAGTGTCTGCTCACTGATCTGCACACCGTGTTAGTTCCGTTCAGCCACAGATACTGTGCCTGGTGATGACCATGGTGAAGACTTCCCATGAACTGTCATCGCCAACAGCTTAACATGATGAGGCGACCAACCTGATCATAGCTGCGAACTGATTTAGATTATATGGGACCAATCCACTCAGTCTTCAACTCAGTGGACTACCATATAACCATGGCTCTCTGTTCTTAAAAGAACACGTAACTATGTTACGCACCTATATGCATCTCATATAATAATAACTATCAATCTTTATTAGACCAAAACATAAAGTTTTACAAGCTTAGAACACATCAATCCTAACATATACCTACAAGAATTAATATTCCAACTCCCACTAATGAAACTGCTGCACGTCAGAAACATGCCAGACCTATAGATTCCAAAGATTCAGTTCCCCGGAAGAGTAAGTTGAATGAGAAATCATGCCCTAAAACTCCAGAAGAAGTTGAGGTTCCAGAAGAACCTGGTCATAATGCTCCAGAAGAGATTATGGACCATATTTTTCTAGAAGAAAATATATCCCAATTGCCAAATTTCCCTTAAACTCATGAAGTGGTCCCTGTAGAGATTATGGATAAGGTACCAGTACCAAATAATGAGAGCTCAATATTCCATATGAGGGGTGAAATTTGGGACCGAAAGAAAATAGTCATCGATGACATATTTGCATACAAAGTAGCTACTGAAATAGCAAAGGGTAATGATGAAGATAATGAACCACGTAGTATATATGAATGTCAACATAGAACTGATTGGCCAAAATGGAGAGAAGCTATTCAGACTGAACTTGAATCTTTCAAGAAACGTGGATTATTTGGACCTATAGTACAAACACCAAATAACATAAACCCTGTAGGTTTCAAATGGGTGTTTGTAAGGAAAAGAAATAAAAATAATGAAATCGCTAGACATAAGGTAAGGCTTGTAGCCCAGGGATTCCTGCAGAAACCTAGGATTGATTATGGAGAGACCTATTCCCCTGTTATGGATATAGTTACGTTTAGATATCTCATTAGTCTCACAGTTTCTGAAAAACTAGAGATGAGGCTAATGGATGTCGTAATGGCATACCTATACGGGAACCTAGACACAGATATTTATATAAAAATCCCAAAAGGATTCAAGTTGCCTGAAGCAATATCAAAAGTCCCAGAATTATTCAAGTTGCCTGAAACAACATCAAACGAGTGCGCATTCGATAAAATTAAGACGAGCATTGTACGGCCTGAAGCAATCCGGAAGGATGTCGTACAATCGCCTTAGTGAATAGTTGTCTATGAAAGGTTATAAGAATGATCCCATATGCCCATGCGTTTTCATAAAGAAATCAGAAAATGGATTTACAATAATTGTAGTTTATGTGGATAACATAAACTTGATTGAGACTCCTGAAGAGCTCAAGAAAACTTCTGATTATGTAAAAAGGGAATTTGAAATGAAAGAACTTGGTGATACTAAGTTTTGTCTCGGCCTGCAGATCGAGCGTAACTCTAGTGGGATTTTAGTACATCAATCGTTATATACTAAAAATTTGTTAAAGAAATTTAATATAGATAAATGTCACCCACTAAGCACTCCCATGGTAGTTAGACCTCTTGATATTCATAAAGATCCATTTAGACCTAAAGAGGAACATGAAACTATTCTTGGTTCTGAAAAACCGTATTTAAGTGCTATTGGTGTTTTATTGTATTTAGCTCAATGTACTAGACCAGATATATGTTTTTCTATTAATCTATTGGCTAGATACAGTTCAGAACCAACTCTTAGGCATTGGAATGGAATAAAACAAATATTTAGATATTTATGAGGAACCACTGATATGGGATTGTTTTATTCTTGTGGTACTCCTCACTTGATTGGTTATGCAGATTCAGGTTTTCCTTTGACCCCTATAAGGGTTGATCCCAAACAGGGTATGTATTTTTGAATAACAATGCAGCTATTTCTTGGAGATCGACCAAACAAACACTTGTTGCCACATCATCGAACCATGTTGAAATATTAGCTCTGCATGAAGCAAGTACAGAATGCGTATGGTTGAGGTCGCTTGTGCAGCACATCAGAAGCAGTTGCCAGTTGGCATCAGTTACCAAAGAGCCGACAGTTATCCACGAAGATAATGCCGCATGTATTGCTCAAATTCAAGCTGGCTTCATCAAGGGAGATCGAACAAAGCACATCTCACCAAAGTTGTTCTACACCCACGAACTTCAGAAGAAAAGGGAGATTGAAGTCAAGCAAGTACGGTCAAGCGACAATCTTGCGGATCTCTTCACCAAAGCTTTGCCCAAGTCTACTTTCCAGAAGATGGTGTACGGCATTGGACTGCGACGGCTCAATCACCAAACAAATTGATGTAATAAGGAGGAGATATAATCAGAGGGAGAGATGTAACAATGTAATCAGGAGAAGATATAATCAGGGGGAGAGATGTAATAATGGTAACGCAATTGTTACACGGAGGGCATCCTGAAGATGCAAATTTATGCGCGTTGTACTCTTTTTTCTTTGGTCGGGTTTTTCCCACAGGGTTTTCCCATCAAAGGTTTTAACGAGGCAGCATTATGCACCCACCATAGTTCCTGAAGAACTAATGTTGTACTCTTTTTCCTTTGATAGGATTTTTTCCACCGTGTTTTTCCATCAAAGATTTTAATGAGGCAATCATTGATAAATGGTGGTCATCCAAGGGGGAGTGTTATGAAACGGTGGTTGCATTGGATATATATGGATGCCCACCGGATAAAGAGCCCTAGATTCAGGGGATTAGAGATCTACCCCGTCTCTATCCCAACCTCCTATTCTGTATATATATATAGGGGGGTTTAGTGAATAATACAGGAAGGTTTTTACCAACACCTCATTTATTTTACTAAAGATTATTATCAGAAGTAAATAAAATAATTACCGATAAAGACCCCCGGATAAAGACCCCCGGATTCATCGGATATGGATGCCCACTGGATAAAGACCCCCGGATTCAAGGGATTTAGAGATTTACCCCGTCTCTATCCCTATGGCATAGTATGCCTATATATAGGGGCTTTGGTGAATAATAAACAGAGTTTTTCCCAACACGTTATCAGCACGAAAGCTGGCGCCCCGACCGACCCCATCGCAGAAGAGAGATCCGAGAGAGAGAGACCTTCGCGGCTACGACCTGACGACGGCCCTCGCGAGCCATCCGAACCCGACGCAAGAGGGAGAGAGAGAGACCAACACGGCTACGAACGGAGCTTGGCACCGAGACCTGCAACAACCCCATACGGCAAGAGATCTCACCACAAGGTATGCCCACCAAGCACCCCGGACGGTCCGTCACGGTTGAAACCCGACCGGAGACTCAACCCATCAGGCACTTCCAAACCGGAGAGCCATGGCCGACCTCCCCTCTATTCCCCGTTGGGTACGGATCCCATGGACGAGCACCGACGTCGCCATAGGGCCTAACGGCGTCGGGTATCCATGGAGACCATGTCCATGAGGTCGGATTGGGGCGTAGTGACTCGTACAGATGGCGTTGTGGCGCCGTTACGGTCTGTTCGTCCCATACGATCTGCTCGTTAATGGCAATGGCACACTTTGAAAATTTAATTAACTCTAAGGGTATAATAGTACTTAGATTTGTTAGACTTACTATATCAGGCCCGACCCGATCTGTATATAGAGCAGGCCCGACACGATCTGTATATATAGCAAGCCCGACCCGTTTATCACATGCAGGCCCGGCCCGATTGCATAGTACAGACCCGACTGCACACTGCAGGCCCGGCCCAACTGGATTTATACAGACCCGACCCGACTGTATTGTACAGACCCGACCCGATGATATTTAGCACATACCCGACCCGACTGCGTATTGCATATCCAACCCGTCCATTCTTTTATGCACTCACATACATTTGATTGAATGTTTTGATATACACTGTTCATTTAAATACTCTTTTGTAAGCCCGATATATAGCCAAATTGTTCAATCCATATATGAATTTTGGGTATCCGAATCATTCCGGAAGCATCGGTACGGTCAGATTTTGCTATTCCATAAACATTGTTTATATATTTAACTGTTTAGCTCCTAAGGTATCAATATGCAATATCTGTTTTACAAATAAGGACAAAATTGTCCTTAATTGCAACAGACTTTACGATGCACTTATATCTTGTGTTTTCTTACATATTCCATGTACATAAGATGATATTTTCTTCATTAAATGTACTTTAGTTAATTAGAACCTTTTAGAAAAGCTTGGCAAGGCGCATGACGGTTCCATAGAACCCGCTCTACCTTGGCAAGTGGTTTCTAAAAGGACCCTATTAATGCCCAGTATTAATAGGCTTTGTACATGATATGTCAAATTGTTTTCTATAATATATCTCTATATGCACATGTGATGAATATGGTAATCATAGTAATTAATGAATATATGAACATGCGTGCATACATGAATATATAACTATGGTTAAGATAGATATCTTATATCTCGTAGTGTGTATTAATTTTATCATTGTTAGATAAAATGATTTTCACTATTGTCAGTGCCAAAACCGAATATTATTTGTTTATGGACATATGTTGACTAGTTAAAATGATAATCTTTAACCTCATCCATAGCCTGTGTGTGAGCTCGGCCCTTGTCAGCCGAGACAGTACAATGTGGCTATGGATACATCTTAACTAGTAGTTCCATAACGGTTAGGATTTCGATGTTCATAGAATCCGATACTCTTTAATCTATCAATTAACTAGGCTCCTATCCCGTCCCCAGATGTCTAACCTTACAAAGTTGGAGTTCGCCGCACTTGATGTCAACGGCAATAATTACTTAGCATGAAGGCTAGATGCTAAGCTCCATCTACAATCAATCAAGTTGGGTAAGGCGATTATAAAGCCTACAGGCACGGAAAGCCTTAGTCCTGAAGACAAGGCTAAAGCGATAATCTTTCTACGTCGTCACCTACATATAGACCTGAAGAACGAATATTTAACCGTTGAAGACCCTTTAATTCTGTGGGAATCCCTACGGGATAGATATGATCATCAAAGGGCTGTCATCCTCCCAGCAGCGAGGAATGAATGGATAAACCTGCGTTACCAAGATTTTAAATCGGTCGCAGAATATAATTCTGCAATGTTTAACATCGTGTCCCGACTTGAGCTATGTGGAGAGCCAGTTACCCAAGGACAGATGATCGATAAGACTCTATCCACCTTCCATGCAGCGAACGTCCTACTGCAACAACAATATCAGGAGCGAAACTTCCAGAAAATATCAGATCTGATTTCGGTACTCTTAGTTGCAGAGGAGAACAATAAAGTTCTTATGAAAAATCACAACTCCAGACCAACTGGAGCATTGGCGTTCCCTGAAGCGCATGCCAATGAAGGATACCACAGAGGTAGAGGCAGAGGAAGGTTTGGAAGAGGTGGTCGCCATAACCACTCCGGCAGAAGTGGCAGGGGCGACAGAGGTGGCAACCCCAGCAGAGGAGGCTACCGAGGTAGAGGCAGGCGTGGCCACCCCAGCAGAGGTGGACTCAATCCGCAGCAAAATACAAATTTCAAGAAACAAAGTAACAAGCCCTGGCACGTAGAACAAGTGATGGAAGACTCTCCTTCTAATAAGTGGCCTACAGACACTTGTTTCAAGTGTGGGCGTGAAGGCCATTGGTCTCGCAACTGTCGTACATCTAAAGAAGAGGTGGCAAACTTTCAAGCATCACAGAAAGCTGAGGGTAATGCAATGTTTGCCCTCGACAATGAAGACCTCCTTGAAGATGAACTCAATGAGATGCAAGGAAAAACCAAGCTCACAACTTCTGATTTCTTCAATGACAACTAGGGGGGACAGGATATTTTAAGTAATAAACTGCTATCGTTTATTAGAACAGCTGTTTGATTTCTAGTAGTTAATATTTCATTTGCTTGTTAGACTGTCATATCATTTATTTTTATAAGAACAATTATTTGCTTTATTATAGTTGATATTTTGGTTGCTTGATATCTTTTAGATCTCTCTTATTAAATATTTCTCATTTCTTATAGAATCTAAGGGAGACATGTATATTGACTATAGCTGACCTCGCTCGGATTATAGAAGGCTCCGGTAGAGCACACCTAATGTTACTTAATGGAACCCATATCTTTATACAATCTGCCATATACTCTAGTAATTCTAAAAGAAATTTACTTAGTTTCAAAGATATAAGAGTAAATGGGCATCACATAGAAACCCTGAGCGAGGGAAACAATGAATTCTTATGTATAACCTCTAGTGTTGGAAACCAGAAGTTTACTCTAGAGAAATTCTCCAATCTATCCTTAGGGATATACGTCACCCATATTGGGATTGTTGAGTCACATAAAAACATGAGCTAACAGCTCAGTACTAATCCAAGACAAATAGTGAGCCAGAAGCTCCATAATCCTATAATTTTTAATATCTGGCATGATTGTTTATGATATCATAGGACAATAATGATGAAAACGATCGTAGAAAACTTTTGTGGTCATTCCTTAGCACATTATCAAATATTTAGAACCCTTATCATGTGATATTTTTACCGCAAGATTTGCGGATTGTCACATTGATGAGACAGTCTTCCCGTCGTTAGGGGGAGATAAGAAAGATAATAAACGTCCTGTCCAAGAAGGAACGACGTGAATTATCGTGGAATTCTTCCATTCTGTCTCATCTAGACCCCAGGACTCCCCAATGTAAGCATGACGTTAGGAGAATGACAGTAAATGAGTCTGGCACACGCTAGAAGCATGGCAGACCTATAGGTTCCAAAGATTTAGCTCCCTGGAAGAGGAGATTAAATAGCATATCATACCATACAGCTCCTGAAGAAGCTGTTCTTAATATAAACTCTCCTGAAGAGAGGATTCATGACGGTCCGGAAGATGTCATGAATCAAAAATCCAATTTCCCCAAATTAAAGCATATCGCTCCGGAAGAGGTTATGCCCCAGATCCTAGAAGAGACTGGGAAAGAGGTACCGGTACCCAACAATGATGAGATATCTGTGTTCTACACATACTCAGGGGAAATATGGAATATAAAAGAAATAGTCGTTGATGATATATTTTTATATACTACGACAAATGAGATAATGAAGGGTGATGATAATGATACTGAACCATGTAAAATCCCTGAAGGATTTGATTTACCTATACGGTAACCTAGACAGTGATATATATATGAAAATCCCTGAAGGATTTGATTTACCAAACTCCAAATCTAGAAATACGCATTCAATTACATTAAAACGAGCATTGTACGGTCTGAACCAATCCAGAAGATTGTGGTACAATCGGCTCAGTAAATACCTGTCTAGAAAAGGCTATAAAAATGATACTATATGCCCATGCGTATTTATTAAGAAATCCCAGAATGGATTTACAATAGCAGCAGTATATGTAGATGATAAATCTAATAGGATCTCCCGAAGAGATTGAGAAGACTGCTGGCTATCTTAAAAGGAGTTTGAAATGAAAGACCTGGATGAGTCAAATTTTGCCTCGACCTGCAGATCGAACGCAATTAGGATGGGACCTTAGTCCATCAAACAAAATATATTGAAAATCTCCTGAAGAGATTTAATACGGATAAGTGTTATCCACTTGTAAGGTCTTTAGATGTTAACAAAGACCTATACAGGCCTAGAAAAGAAAATGAAGACGTCTTGGGTCCTGAAGTACCCTGGATCCTGAAGTACCATATTTAAGTGCAATATGTGCAATTATTTATTTATCTCAATGCACTAGATCTGATATTCCATTTTCTGTTAATCTACTTGTTAGATATATTTCTGCATCTACACATAGATATTGAAATAGTATAAAGCACATATTTAGATACCTAAAGGGGACATTTGACATTGGTTTATACTATTCATGTAAAAGGACTAACCCAATTGGATATGCAGACTCTGGTTATTTATCTGATCCCCATAAAGGGAGATCACAAATATGTTATGTGTTTCTTAAAAGTAATGCAGCATGCCTAGCTCCAATTCAAAATGGCTTCATCAACGGCGACTCTCCCTGAAATTATTCTGCACCCATGAACTCCAAGAGAATGAAGAGACTATTATAAAGCAGGAGAAGTCAACTGAGAACCTGACAGATCTCTTCACCAAGGCGCTTCCAAAGTCTACATTCCAGAAGTTGGTGCATCAGATTGGCATGAGGAGACTTCACCAACAGAGCATGTGAATTTTATTTTAAATTGATGTATTAACAGGGTGGGAAGTAGCATCTTAAATGTATTAGGGGGAGGGAGTATTTTTTTCTTTTGAAGATTGATGTAAGCAATGCTTGTAATAGAATGTAGGATAAAGATGAGGGGGAGCATCCTGCAGATGCAGATAGAGACATCCTGAAGAATGTCTTTTGCGCATTGTACTCTTTTTCTTGCGATGAGGTTTTTTTTCCACAGGGTTTTCCCATCGAAAGGTTTTAATGAGGCAGTGTAAGTCGCACCCACTAAGATTCCAGAAGAATCTGAGATTCCAGACGAATCTGTTCCTGAAGAACTATGTTCCTGAAGAACTACGTTCCTAAAGAACGCATTGTACTCTTTTTCCTTCACTAAAGGTTTTGTCCCATTGGGTTTTCCTTAGTAAGGTTTTAACGAGGCAATGTTTTGAAAAGTGGGCATCCAAGGGGGAGTGTTATGAAACGGTGGTTGCATCGGATATGGATGCCCACCGGATAAAGACCCCCGGATTCAAGGGATTTAGAGATTTACCCCGTCTCTATCTCTATGGCATATTATGCCTATATATAGGGGCTTTGGTGAATAATAAACAGAGTTTTTCCCAACAAGGAAGGTTTTTACCAACACCTCATTTATTTTACTAAAGATTATAATCAGAAGTAAATAAAATAATTACCGATAAATTAAGCCGAGTCAAAGCCGGGACAGTTGGGGGAGTTGCTCCTGAGGCTCCGTCTGCCGGTCGCCGGAACCGGGAAGTTGAGGGTTCAGGCCATGTTGTGGGGGATGGTGGACGACCCGGTCCCACGAAACCTTGAGCCCCCGAGCCATCTCCCTGAGCTGGAACTTCTGGATCTTTCCGGTGGAGGTCTTGGGGAGCTCCTCCATGAACACCACCTTCTTCGGGACCATGAAACCTGGTATGTTGCTCCTGCAGTAGGAGATAATATCCTCCTCCCTCACCCTCACCCTCCCCTTCCCCTCCTCCTTACGCAGCGCCACGAAGGCGCACGGCGTCTCGCCCCAGTGCGGGTGCGGCATCGCCACCACCGCCGCCTCCAGGACCATGGGGTGGCCGTACAAAACCACCTCCACCTCGACGCTGCTGATGTTCTCGCCGCCCGATATGATCACGTCCTTGGAACGGTCCTTGATCTCCACGTACCCGTCCGGGTGGATCACCCCGATGTCACCTGTGAGGAACCACCCGTCCTTGAAGACCGCTGCTGTTCCGCTGCTGTTCTTCAAGTAGCCCTTCATGATGCTGCTCCCACGGAGCACGATCTCCCCCATCGCTCGCCCGTCTCGAGGGACGCTGGTCATCGTCCGGGCGTCCTTGACATCCACGTCGGCCAGCGACAGCACGCTGATGCCCTGCCGGGCCTTAATCCTCGCCTGTTCCACCGGCGGCCGGCGGGCCCACTCCGATCGCCACTCGCACACCAGGGCCGGGCCCGTCGCCTCGGTGAGCCCGTAGGCGTGGCTGATGTGAAACCCCGTTCGCTCCATCCGCTCTAGCAGCGGCGCCGGCGGCGGCGCCCCTCCGATGAGCACCTGGACTGGGGAAGAGATGGGGCGGCGGTCGGAGGGACCCGCCTCGAGGAGGATGTTGAGGACGATGGGGGCACAGCACATATGGGTGACCCCGTGCTCGGCGACGGCGCGGTACATCTCGCCGGCAGACGTGGTGCGGATGCAGACGTTTGTACCGCCGCGCGCGGCCATGCCCCACGTGAGGGTCCACCCGTTGCAGTGGAACATGGGGAGGGACCACAGGTAGACGGGCTCGGGCCCCACCCCCCACTGCAGTAGCAGGCTAAGTGTGCTGAGGTAGGCGCCCCGGTGGCTGTACACCACGCCCTTGGGTGCCGACGTGGTCCCCGACGTGTAGTTGAGCGCGATGGCGTCCCACTCGTCTTCCGCCCCGCTGGGCTCGTGCGAGGGGTCGCCGCCCGCCACCAGTTGCTCGTACTCCAGGCCGCCGAGCCGGATGCCGGTCGGGGACTGGACGTCGTCGATGACGACGACCAAGGGAAGCGATGCGTTGCTGCTGCTACCCCCATGCATGAGATGCATGAGGGCGTCATGGGCGAGGCCGACGTACTCGTAGTCCACGAACAGCACCTTGGCCTCCGAGTGCCGGAGGATTGTGGCCACATTGTTGGAGTCGACGCGGGTGTTTATGGTGTTGAGCACCGCCCCGGCCATCGGCACCGCGAAATGCATCTCGTACATCGCCGGAATGTTCGGCGCCACCACCGAAACCTTGATGATCAGGACGACAAAATTAGGAACACAAGCAAATGACTTAACGTACGCTGGCCGGCGTAGAGTAGTACTTACAACATCGTTCTTGGAGATGCCTAGAGATCGGAGGGAAGAGGAGAGGCGGCGGCAGCGATCGTACGTTTGCTTCCAGGTGAAGCGGGTTTGATCGTACACGACCGAGGTGCGGTCGGAGTACACGGCGGCTGCCCTCTGCAAGAAGGCAATGGGGGTGAGAGGGGCGTAGTTGGCCTCGCACTTGGCTAGCTTATCCATTCTGTGGGGGGCAATCAGTGTCAATAGATACTTTCAGGATCTTCCAAGTGAGAACGGGTTGTGAGGGAGAGATGAAGTGGGAGATGGAAGAGGGGAGGGGGGACTTTATATAGAAAGAGAGAGAGCCCGAGAGCTGGTTGGGTGCTAATTGGGACACTGATTTTAGGTTGGGTACGTGCACTTAGGGCTGCAACTTGGACCTGACCCAACCCAAGCCCAATTTTGGACCGATTTGAGTTGATGTATTTGAAGATTGGGTTGGGTTACGGTTGAAAAAATATAACCCGAGTTGAATTTGGATCGGACTCGGGTTGAGGGGTTGGGCAACCCGACCCAATCCAAACTCGAGTACTCGAGTTGTTTGTGAGTCTTTGATATACAGATAACAATCACAGTCATTCAGCCTACTTATGTTGAGGGGTCGCAATCACAACCATCCATTTCATTCAGTCCCATATTTTTTTTTTCTTTTTGCTTATCAAATAAAGGAATTGTCGGGTTATCTAGTAAATTGTATGGATAGAAATAAAAAATATATATATTGATGTTAGCAAGTATAAGTTTTTTTTTAAAATTTTTATTTTCAAAGATCAAAATTTTAAATGATTTTGGAAATAAGTAAATCCAAATCCGTACAACCCGATCAGTCCTACCGACTTGGACTAACCCTTGCGCGTCCAATCCGAGTGCGAAAATTTTTGCTTGGGTTGGATTTGGACTAGGTATATCTCGGGTTGGAGATTGAGTTAGGGTTGAGGGTTCTAATACTTGGGTTGGACTTGGGTTGACCCCCAATCCGCCCTAGTTGCAGCCCTACGTGCACTTGGCTTTTAGTTGATACTAGTGAGTGTGGGGGAAAATCTTCGTGCCGACCCGAAGATCTCGCCTCACCAGTCAATCGAAGTTGAAGTCGAAGAGCGTTGCTCGATCTATCGATTGGAGTTGGAGCTCACAAAATGCAAACAGAGAGAGAGAGAGATGCAATCAGAGATTTGACACGAGAGATATGATCTCGGAGTTCAGCCGAAGCCTACGTCTCCGTGCTATTGGGAGCAACCCGAATTCACTAACACTTGTATCGAAGTGATCTCGACAGGCCGAGTCTCACTCAAGACAATCTGATCTCTTCAAAGGAGAGAGATCAAAGGGAGATGGAAGAGGGAAAGTTGAGAGATTCCAGAGCTCTGGTTCTGAAAGTCAGATCTCGGAGTGGAAAATCAGAATTTTTCGGATCTTTTTACATTCGAAGGCTCTGCTATTTATAGGACTCTCTGGGAGGAATTCCGGGGTAAATGGCGGTTTCTGCTGCCGTATCTGGGGATCATCCAGGTAAGGTTGGTGGGTCCTGCTGTTGTCTTCGGGGGTCCACCAGGCAGGGCCGGTGGGTCCCACTGTTGTCTCCAGGGGCTCACCAGGCAGGGCCGGTGGGTCCCGCTGTTGTCTCCAGGGGCCCACCAGGCAGGGCCGGTGGGTCCCGCTATTATCTCCAGGGGCCCACCAGGCAGGGCCGGTGGGTCCCGCTGTTGTCTCCAGGGGCCCTACCAGGCAGGGCCGGTGGGTCCCGCTGTTTGAAGGCTTCTTACCAAAATTTGCACCCACAGTGAGAAACCCGGGTAATGCCCGAATGTGCTCGATGCACGCCATTTAGCAAAGATGACATTGCAACTGTTCGAAAAAGTGTGAAATCTGAAGTGAGTGTGATTCACTTGTTAGAGAGAGAGAGAAAGAGAGAGAAAGAGAGAAAAAGGGAGAAAAAGAGAGAGAGATTAACATCAAATGACCATTAAATGCCATTGAATGAAAATTTATCATCTTTATGGTAGGTTTTTAAATGGATTTAAAAGAGAGCCGCGTTCACACACGAAAGAAGAATTCTAGCTCTTTAAAAGACGTCCACGTGTCACAACACGGGAGAGAGGCTTTCATTTTAGTATAGATACTAGTATTGAACCCGTGCAATGCACGAAATAAAATATTAAAATTATAAATGAGCATTTATGGGCATCGGGTGAAATGAGTTTAACTTTTCACTAATGGGCATTAGAAGAAATGGGAAAAAATGGTTTGTAAAGCGATAGATCATTTAATTTAAAACGACATGCAAGAAGGGGTTCAAATGTCAATAAGAAAGGAATCAATCATAAGAACATTAATGGGCATGCAGAGAAATGGGTTTAAATTTTTATTTATGGCCATGGGCATCGGGAGAAATCACTACCATCCAAAAAAGAAATAGATCATGAGAGCATTAATGGGCATGCATAGAAATGGAGTTAAATTAAAATTAATGCCTGTGCCACATGGCGGAAGCTCCTTGTAAGGCTTCCATTTTAGTATATAGTATAGACTAGTATTGAACCCGTGCAATGCACGGAATAAAATTTAAAATTATAAATGAGCATTTATGGGCATCGGGTGAAATAAGTTTAACTTTCCACTAATGGGCATCGGGAGAAATGGAAGAAAATGGTTGCAAATCGATGGAGCGTTTAATTTAAAACGGCATGCAAGAAGGGGTTAAATGCCAAGAAGAAAGAAATCAATCATAAGAGCATTAATGGGCATGCAAAGAAATGGATATAAATTTTCATTTATGGCCATGGGCATGAAATCACTACCATCCAAAAAAGAAATAGATCATTAGAGCATTAATGGGCATGCATAGAAATGGATTTAAATTAAAATTAATGCTTTTAATACTGTGCCACGTGGCAGAAGCTCCTTGTAAGGCTTCCGTTTTAGTATATAGTATAGATATATGGAGTTGCAACGTGGGGCCCTCGTAGTTCCGTTGCGGTGAAAGGTTTTGTCACGTTTGTGTGGTAATTTGAGGGAAGGTGTTCCCTGCTTGATCTGAACACCGGTTTGAACACGGACCATTGACCGACAATTTCTTCCCAAACTTTTTGCGAAATGATATTCGCACCCACAATTCTCAAGAAAAAAAAAAAAACCTATTTGCAGCCACTAAAAAGCTAAGTGTACCCAACCTAAAATTTAAAAATTACGTGATACACCCCATGAATGAGTCCTCCCCTCCTCTTCCCTTCTTTTGTTGCTGCCCATGCATATTACGACTTGGGGCAATCTAATGTATCTTCTACAAGCATCCGATGTTGCCATGCCAGTTCACCGCCTCCTCCCCTCTAGAGATCGGAACCCCAAGGATCTTATTCATCGTGCACATGCCATAGAACAGCTGGGTGCAATCGAAAGCATCGCTCTGCAGATCAAGGTCTGAAGCTTTGTAGAAGTAACAAGATCATTGCACCACACAACAATATAAATAATAATATATGTTGACAATCAAGGATTGGATTATCACGATCTAGATAATACACAAGCGATGGGTTTCCATTTGTTAGACCCCCGCAAAACACGCTATTCTCCCTCCTAGAACAGCACAAACAGGAAGTAAAGATTCCCTTGCATAAAGATCAGTGAATACCGGCCAGAGGCTCCCAAGAGATGAGGATGCCCGCCTGGATCGAAGCCAAGGAAGATGTGTCGATGATCCGTAGACGAACCTCCTTCACCCTTCTTTTTTTTCTTCTCTCTCTTTCTCTCTCTCTCTCTCTCTCTTCTCTTCTTTCACTTCTTCCACACGACCGCAAGAAACCCTAGATGACGACTCATTGCTCTCTCTTTGTCTCGCTCTCAATGATCTTCGAAGAAACCCTAGGTCGCCCTTGCTTCCCTTAAATAGATGAGCAAACATAAGCCAAAGGGAGACTAAAAACCAAGTTAACTTTTGGCCAACGGCAACTCGAATCCGCATCACAACAAGCCAAACACGTGCCTAGGTTGCAAACTGCATACTGCCCAAAACCCAATTAATTGTGCGCATGCCGCATCCATTGTGCGCATGGTCTCTCTAGAATTTTACTCACCCGACCGCGTTCGCCTGGGCAAGACTCAAGATTGTGCACAGAGATCATGTGCACGATCCAGCCGATATTAGCTTTTGCAAGCCAAAACCCAACATATGTTCTCCTCCTTGGCTGAAAATGTCGACTCTGTCATTGCCACCGTTTGAAAAACCAATGATAATCCTTGTCATCCTTGTCGCACACCTTGGTCACCCTACACCGAGTGCCTGATCATTTGAGTCGATGACTGATCAAGTCCATCTTGGACTTGACCGGAACCCAGTTCTTCATCCGCATGCCCGTGCTCCTTGCATAATGGTTCTTCATCGAACCCACACCTCTCCTGGAATTGCTAACACTGCTACTTTAAGCCTCCACTGCAAACTGTTGGAATTGCTGTGTTCTAAGCTTGTAAAAATTTGAGTTTTGATCTAATAATAAAGAATAAATGTTATTCTATGAGATACATGTTGGTACGTAATATAATTACGTGTTCCTATAGGAGTAGATAACCATGACTACATGGTAATTCACTAAGTCGAAGACTAAGTGGATAGGTCCTATGTAACCTTAATCAGTTCACAACTATGATTAGATTGGCCGCCTCATCATGATAAGCTGTTGGGGATGACAGTGCATAGGGAGTCTTCACCATGGTCATCACCAGGTATAGTCTCTATGGCCGAATAGAACCAACACGGTGCACAGATCAGTGAGCAGACACTAGTGCACAAAGCCGTGTTTCTGATTAGGGTAAAACGGTCCTAAACCCTGAGAAACCATGTCTGATAGGCTAACCAGTTGTGTGGTGCTTTGGCACACTAATGTGTGAGGATCCAGTTACGTGATCCAAAACCACAGTGTACTGGGTTATCCGGCTGGCATCGCATCAGCATGCCAGTCCTGCAGGCTATCCACACCCTTAACAGAAGGTGTGTTCCTTGGTCTGACTTACGTAGTACCAAATCCAGACCTGGTGGTCATCAGTTAGACTGTTGACCAGGTTCGATTACTCGATGGGGTAATCAATGGGTACTACGTATGTGCAACCTGAAAGGAACCAAGTCATATGAGCGCTCGAGTCTGACGGTATTCTCCACCGCTCGATTTGTGTCGATAGAGTCTAAGTTGGAAGCTATAAACCCTAGTCCCTGAAGGTTCCACCTTATCCATACCTTGTACGGTTCTCGAATCATCTTCTCGATTCATGAGTTGCAATAAGAGGAAGTAAATGTCCAAGTCTAATACACTCCAAGTGTGCTTCGCACTAGTGCACGGTAGATGCGTATACGCGTGTGGGCACTAGCATGTAGATCCGGAGTAGTGTGGAGACACATGTGGTCAATCCCAACCTTAGTGAGGTTCGCTACACAGATGCGATACACCGGTGCGTGTTGCGAATTGACTAGTTGACTTTATTAAGGGCACCGTAAGTTTTCACCGAGGGCACCCCAGTGATAACGAAAACAGTAGTCATAAGTCACTCGCGCGCGTCATGCGAGTTCTTGATGCGAGGGGCTACCAACTAGATGTGTGGGGGAGCCTTGGGAAACTAATGGTACCACCACACACTAGGGTGGCCGCCCCCCACATGAGGACAAAAGGCATAGCCAACCCCCCTAGTTTCTAGGGTTTGCACTTGCAAACTTCAAGGAGTGGGGAGGGGGGCGGGTATGGGATGTTTTGACCAACAAGGGGCCAGCCATATGGGTAAAAGGGGTCGGCCTATGGGTGTACGCAACATGGGAGACAAGTTAGGGGGCCGGCCCTAGCTTCTTGGAGTTGCTAGGGGCCGGCCACTATAAGGAGAAGAGGCAAAGGGGGGGCCGGCGACTTGATGCTCAAGCCATACCCAAACACCCCCCCTCTCCTCTAACTCTCTCTCGTCTCCTTCATGTGTGTGACATCGGACTTCATCCTCACATGTTAAATCGAAGAAGGAGAAGAGTCGTTCATCGGAGGCACTCAGAGATCTGGGAGCGACGTTCCGTGCAACAGGTGAGATCAGGTGAACATCGAAGGCTTCATCATCTCGCATATCATCATTTTTCTTCGCGGGAATTCTTTCATCTTCATCAACAAAGAAGACAATCCTCCGCAGTTAAAAGATCCGCACGAAGGGATGCATCGTTCTAACTCATAATCTAGCGTAGTCTCGAATTGCATGCATGCTAGATATTTGATTCACTAGATTGACCTTAGGGTGTTCGTCTCACATGCGCATACGTGCACGCATATTAGTTTCATGAAAATTTATTGTGTAACATGCACCACGCACGGTCTTTCGACCGGCAAATCGCTTCCATTGCGGGTCTCTACCATAGAAAATTTTCAACACAGACTTCCTCCCAGACTGAAGAAGTATCATTCATGACTTTCAAAGCTCCACCTGAACCAGTGATCCCATACCATAGAGAATCTAATCTGGAAAGCGATATTAGATTTGCCCTTATTCTCAGAATGTGATAATCGTCTATGAGGGTCTGACTGGATTCATCAGACATCCTCTATTGAATATTTCTAACTCCATTGGTCAACATCGTGGAGCCGTCGTCAATTATCATACTGTCACCCTCACACTCTGTGTAGGTGTTGAACCATGCCTTATATGAGCAAACATGTTGTGTGGTGCCACTAACAAGTATCCAATCCTGAATGATGTCCTTAGTAGTCACCAGGATTACTATTTCATCATCTTCGAATATCAATACTTGATTTTCATTTCTGTTAACCTTAGCATCTCCATTGTCGTTGGCTACTTGGAGCCCTTTCCGTAACTTGCCCACCTTTTCATTTGCACATACACCTTATATGTCCAGACTTCTGGGTCACACTTCCTTTTTTATGCTCTTCGCATCTGGCCTCAAAACTATCACCTGGCTCGAAGATTCCGTCTAAACACTCGAACTCTTTATGGCGCATTTTTTTGCTTAATAGAGTCCCCAGCACATCTTCAAACTTCATCTTCGCTGAACCGAAAGAATTGCTAACCACTGTAACGAGGCCTGTGACGACCAAGATCTAATAGCCAAGAGCCAAGACTCCTGAGGCTGGAATGCCAACATGGATAAGGTGAGGTGACGTGAGGTATTCAAGGCTATGAGTTAGCTCCACATCGCATGGAGAGAAGAAGATCCTGAGCTACTTATATAATTTCCTCTCCCAAACATAGAAGACGTGTTTTAAAGCCGTGCGTTGCTACGGATTTCGTAAGAACTCTGTAGTTAAGCGTTCTCGGACGAGAGCAGTACTAGGATAGGTGACCACCTTGGGAAGTTCTCGTGCGGGTATGGGCTAAGCGGACAATATCTTGTGTGTTTGGGGTGGATGTTACAAAATGGTATCAGAGCCGGTTCTCCTCGGGATGGGGGGGTCTAACCCTACACGAGGACGTATAGCCCTAAGGGGGGTGGATTGTGACAACCAAGATCCAATAGCCAAGACTCCTAAGGTTGGAATGCCAACATGGATGAGGTAAGGTATATAAGGCCATGAGTTAGCTCCACATCGCTTGGAGATAAGGAGATCATGAGCTACTTATATAATTTCCCCTCCTAAACAATGAAGGCGCATTTTAAAGCCGTACGCCACTATGGATTTCATAAGAACTCTGTAGTTAAGCGTGCTCGGGCGAGAGCAGTACTAGGATGGGTGACCTCCCTGGGAAGTTCTCGTGCGGGCACGAGCAAAGCAGATATTATATTGTGTGTTTGGGGCGGATGTTACAAGGCCATCCCAACTGCTTGAAAGTCCCCTCAAGGTCAGTAGAGCCCTGACCTCATCGTCGTAGTGGATTCTGACAGTTTCCAATTGGCTCGTAAGTTTGTTACAGG